>OMNZ01019178.1:8780-21889 GCA_900303255.1 Lesueurigobius sanzi | reverse complement strand
CGTTCTTGTCGACTGTCCTCACAGGGGGGGTTACACGGTGCTCACACGCACACACGCCCGTTGCGGTTTCCATGGTAACCAGACAGGCTGTACGGTGGGCACGGGGACAAGGTGTGCTTTTTGAGGAGGCCGCCGCTCGGTATCGACGCAGTCTGTCTCAGCCGGAGCGCTTTTTTCCCGCCACTCCGGGTTCCGGGGCGTGGAGGAGAGAGAGCGCGCGTGAGGGGGGGAGGGCGGACGGGGGTGGGGCGGACCCGGCCAAGTCGCGCCAAAAAGCCGGCGTTATTCAAATGAGCTCAGTGGGTGCGGCCCCAACTGTCTGCATGTCCTGTTAACCCCCTCCGAGCGGGAGTCTGGAGAGCGCTGGAACACAAAGACATGAGCGGGACAAGGGGCTGGACCACATGAATCGTTTCACACATGGTTTACAACCCAGTAGAACTCGACATCGGCAACAATTTCAATGTAATGATATTAGAAAATGTAAAAAAAAAAATGCTAAATACAAAACAGAATTGCACCTTTAATTAACAAATAATTCTGTCAATACAGCTTAGTAAGAATGTGATAGAGAATTGAGTAATATTGCTAGTGGGTAAGTATTCACCTTATATCTAGTTATTTCTGTTTTTATTACAGAATTATTATCTGTAAAATTGGAGTCTGTTGTAAAGCCAGTCAAGAGCAAGTAGACTGTTAATCTAATACATTTCTCATGTTTAATAGTTACATATCGAGTTATTTAATATTGTTTCAACTGTTTCTAACTGAACTTTAAAAGGAAAACTGTGCTATTATTAAACTATTCCATTATTGTACTTCATTCAACACAATACAACTGACTCTGCAGCAGGTTCCTCTTTCAAACCGTTTCTTTCACATCCTCTTTGTCTTGGAGGCTCAGAGGGAAGAATGAAACCTCCAGGTATCCCCAGCACCACGGTCCTAAGCCCAACATGTACTCTGCTGCCCTCTAGTGGATCTACATTTGAAGCGCACACAGACCAGCGGCTCCCACTCATCTTATGCCATACCATTATGTCATAATACTGCTTTTTTTGTGTGTATTCTGTAGTTTATCTCAATGTCCGTCTATTAAGCATTTTAGACATGTATAAGTAATCATTAGTCATTTATAAGTAATAAAATATTTCAATATAAAGATTGCAATTTTCCTGTCTTGAAAATGTATATAAAATTCCATTGGACCTTGAAAAGTGCTCTCATGACCTCATGACCATGTACCCCTGAGCGGGAACAAATTGAAATAGATAACAAAAATTTGAATTCTGCTCTGATTTCCTACATTTTTTGAGATCCAATTCTTTGAAAATCATAGATAAATGATAATTTACTATGACTGTCCACTGTTTAATATATACTACAGTTGTGCTCAAAAGTATACATCCCCTGGCAGGACCTCAGGGTATGTAAACTTATGCATTTCATAGAATATGAACGATAATACAGACATCTTTATTTCACTCATGGTTAGTGGTTGCGTGAAGCCATTTATTGTAAAAAAAAAAAAACCTTGTTTGTTTATGCTTTTCAGCTAGAAACTAGCCAAATGTCCCTGATCAAAATTTTACATATTGTGCATCTTGAAACAAACATAATTTTTTTCAGAGAGTCCTATATTTCAGCTGAAGTCAGGTTTTCTTTGCTCCTGAACGATTTCCCTGGCAGTTGTTGAAGGTCATGTAAGGGTCAGGGACATTTGAGTAGCTTCTGTTTTATCATGATTTCAAAAGAGTAAACTCATTTCTTTGACAATAAATGACTTCACACAACCACTAACCAGGAGTGGGGGAAAAAGATACTTGTTATCCTTCATATTCTATGAAAAATGGTCAAAATATTAAGAGGGTATGTAAACTTATGAGCACAACTGTACATACATAGGGTTCATCAGACTTTAAACACAGTCCGAACACACCACTTGGAGTGTATCAATGTCAGGTTGGACCACTAATTTCACAAAGGCATAGATAGATGATTGCATTGAGGGACCAGGTAAGATCAGTCAGTAAAATGTGTGCATTGTGGGTCAAGCGTGGTTGGTAATTCACGCCCTGATCTCTGCATTTTAATTAACAACGATTTTCCCATCGATCTGTGCAAATGTGAATTGATTCATCTCTACTACCCACAGTGTTAAACCTCAAGCCTACTCAACGTGAGATGTCCTCCCCTATCGCCGACCAGTGCAGACGTATCCTTGAGCGGCTGACCCCACTAAATCAATAAAAGCTCTTTGCACCAGGAGCCCGGACAGTGAGGGGCCCTTGGCAGAAACATTATTGCTCAGAGCTGTGCACAATTACTGAGAGTACCATTTATCTGTCTTTGCAAAAAAACAATTTCCCCAATGTGTTTATAATGGAGTTCTAAGACAAAAGTGCATAAGTCCTAAAGAACATACACGTACAGGGTTTATACAGGTAGCAGCAAGTCAAATTTAATGCTTTTTAATGCTATTTTAATGCCCAAATACTACATTCTAACGCCACAAATCAGTACATATTTAATATTAATTTCTAGATTCAATAGAAAATTTGATTCAACGGGCAACTTTTGACCAGAAATACAGTATGATTTTTGCCAAAACTCCAGTCTACACCCTATTTTTTTGTATTTTTGACAAACTTATGCTGTAAAATGAGTTGAGCAATGACATTGTTTTCCAAGAACTTTTGATTTAATGCCAGTTTGAATTCTATTTAATGCTTTTTAATGACATTTAAGGCCTCATTTTGGACACAATTCATTTAACGACTTGCCCCGCTGAAACCCTGGTGTATAGATGTGTGTGTTTGGATACCTCGCTAATTACTCGGACATGCTTGACCCAGCCCTGCGTTGCGTCCTCTTCCTCCTCACAACCTCCTCGACCTCCTGCCAGCAGACACAAAACACCAGCCTTTAATTCATTTACCACTTTCAAAGCGCCACTCGCACTTTCATCTCTGCGTCAACTGGCCCGCCGTTTGATGGATGCCACACTCGCGGTGCGCCTTGCCCTCGGCCAATCGCGCTTCAGCCGCAGTTTCCCGGCCGCTCTGTCACCGTTGCCTGGTAACTGGGGGCGGCGGCTGTGTAATTCTAGCCGTAGTGGCAAGCATCCTGTAAAAAAAAACACTGAAGATGGCGGCAGATGACCCACGGCGGACTGGCCAAGGAGCGTGATCTGGGGGGAAACGCATGGAGTCTGGAATCGGCGGCAGTGAGGGTTCTGTCTAAAAAGCAGTATCATTGTCTCACTGGTGGGTATGGGGAAGAGCGTTTTTTCAAGCACCGTTGCGCATTAGGGATTTGACTTTGTGGCCGTCATCCAGCCTGTTGTCACACACGATAAATCCCTTCCTCAGCCTCTACTCCAGGGATGTGCAAGGGTTAAGAAAAGGGGATGGCTTTAAGTCGGAGCCGAGCGTGACATAAGAGCGCATAGTAACAGAAGACGAGAGCAGAGCTAAGCGGTGGGGGATTAAGCCTTTTTCTACACCCACCTGTATATTTTTGGTGCATTTCTGCTTCTCCGGAATGCGCCACTGAGATGAAATATTGAAGAAGAGAGAGGAGTGAGTGGGAGGGCAAGTGGGGGGGGGGTAGAGCCATCACAGGACGCACTGGCGCTCAGTGTGGCCCAGGAGAGAGTGAGGTAGTGCTGGGGTAAGATGAGCACCGGCCAAACTCTGGTAGCCTGTGGACACAACAACACCACGGATGGCAGCACGGGAGGCAGGGGTCCACTGGAAGACGCTGGGATGACAGCAAAGCCACCCAACACGCCGACCAGAAAGCCCCAACCGGTAAGTAAAAAATACACTGGCAAGAATTTTTAATGGTTAGAGCTTGCATGTCATGTTTGGTAAGTAGCATTAGTACAACAAGCCTCACAAACAGGGAATATTATAGACTGAATTAAGAATAAACAAGACTTTTAAAAGTAGTGACACTATTGGAAAGTTACACATAACGATTTGGTGTTATTCAATATGGAGCCCATTGTAAATGTGATGAAAGCATGGGCATCTGATTACAAATGAGAATGAAGACCTGGCTATGCACATCACGATTCATTGGCTCGTGTAAACACAGCTCCTCTATGGGAGGAATACAGTACTGAGGGAGTACATGCATATTTAATCTACTGAGATGCTTTCCAGGACAAGTTCAAGTTTCCATTTTCAGATTTTGTTGCCAAAAATATAGGCAATTTTTAAGCACATTTTGATATGAAAACATAAAATGCTGCAAAACTTCTTATTTTCAAATGGATATCAAATTTATTTATTTTTTACCCTATATTTATACCCTCACCTTAAAGCCTACACCTGCATAGTTTGAACTGAATTTGAATCTACTTGAGTGGATACTGGGGCATGTTATGTTTAAAAGGCATGAATAGTCGGCTAAAGAGGTAACAGGTGTCAGTCCGTTGCTATGTCACTATCGAAGTCGTCCTCTGGAAAGTATGCGCTATCATCAGAGCCCTGCCCCCGTGGAGCTGCTTCATCAGAATTCAGAGTGAGCAAAAGTACTCACAAAAATGAGGGCTCCATGATGTATTGCAAATGTTCTGGCAGGTGTTGCAATTGCGATTAGATGTGCGATTTATGGTTTATGTTTTATACTCGAAATTCAGTTAATTTTGTACATTTTGATTTGTTCAGAAGCATTAACATTTCAAAGAAGACTGAAAGATGAAGTGCTATGAAACTGCATTGTATTTTTGATGATTGGGTTCAAAGAAAATCTATTTTAAAACAGCTATTTAAAACTGTAATGTCTTTTAACTGGAAAATAGGAGTTTTAGTCATTCATTTTCAAACTAATCAACAAAAGCAGGGGGTACTCAGAGGATAAATGAAAGGCCCAAGGGGTACGCCAGGCAAAAAAGGTTGGGAACCACTGCTCTAATCTACAGACTTAGCAAGATTTATGCATAAAAGACTCGGATATTTTGTTTATTTTGTTTGCAATGGCGCGTTCAAATTTCTCGCAAAAGTATTGCGTTCCCAAACCTGTGATTTTTGTCCTTTTACCATTGGTGCAGCCCAAGTCGGAGAATGCCATCACCATCGCGGTCTCCTCTCGAGTGCTGTTCAACATGGAGAAGGAGCAGAGGATCTTCGAGGAGCAGGGCATGGAGGACTACGTCAAATATCAAGTGGAGCATGAAACCGAGCCGTTCAGCCCTGGTCCTGCATTCTCCTTCGTCAAGGTAAGAGGGAAAGACAAGAATTTCACAAATTCTGACATAATACAACAATGTCATTATCAAAATGTGAACAATACTTGACTTGAAATAATGTTTTAGGGGTGTGGATTTTTGGTTTTCTTTGATATGATATAACAGGGTGAAAGAGGGTGAAGGTTAAGTTAAGGTTATAACACTGAGGAGGGCTTTGTGCCTAAATGTGCACAATAATAAATAAAGAACAATATGCCTCTTGTGTGGGAGATATTGCGATATGAGCACTGACCAATAATATCTGGTTATCATCTAATGATTCATGCTGAAAGTCCTTTCTACTGGCCAACATCATTCACATGATATTTGAATATTGTCTCCACTTTTGGACACCTTCATGAGAAAATAATTAGACCTTAGTTCATACAGTGCTGAAAGAGAAGACACTGAACTTTGAGACGGTTTTAGCTTCACGTGGATTAGCCCAGGAATTACATTTTCACAGTTACCACAGAATTTCCAGCCGCCCTCAAGTTCAAATTTTAAACTATAGGCTCTTTGGAACGTTGTGATGTCACATGAACATATTGGGTCAATTTCAGAATATTTTTTAAACTAGGCGCTGACGAAACCTCAAACAAGACCCTAACCCTCTATACTCAGGAACTCAAAGCCTAAATCATGCTAAAACAGGACTAGAACTCGGATAAACCCAGGAACTGCTTGCTAAACCAGGACTAAACAGGGAAAGGCAAGTGTAAAGACAGACTAAAACAACTTAACCACACTATTTTTCATACATCGTCGTAGTGAATCCTCTGAAGAGCGAACACAATACCTTTCTGATATTGAGCAGCAGCCTCTTCTTGTGTCATCTCTCGTTAAACACTTGTGTGTGTGACTGCAGGCTCTGGAGGCGGTGAACGCTCAGCTCAGGGAACTGTACCCTTCCAGCGAGGAGCTCTTTGATGTGGTGCTCATCACTAACAACCATGCATACGTCGGCCTGCGGCTCATCAACACCATCAACCATCACCGTAGGTCACAGCGGGCGCCCCTCTGCAAGCATACAGTCGCGTTAGCATGGGAGACGGGACTTTTAAATAAGATTAGCCATGGATAGCCTTATCTCTAAACGCTGCTTCATATGAAAGACAAGTGGCGGCTTGTGGTAGACTATACACTGGAAAAACAAGATAAACAATATAGAGCACTTAGTGAAGAATCTTACATTATTATATTCTGTTTGGGTTGTCTAAGTGGTTGGAATAAGTAATCATTTTTTCAGTATTGTCACAAGTTTATGGCTGTAGTAGTGAGTGTTTTTGAGTTTGTTGGAGTATGTTTGTATTTATATGTGTGTTAAATGGTCCTGGAGTAGAAAACATTTATTTAAAAAGGTATATTTTGTCTATTGTCATGATTCATAATAGTAATAGTAAAACCTAGTTTATGTGGTTTTAATATATATAAAATAAAATAGAACCAAAAATTGAGATTGATCAATATTTTTTGCCATAAGCCCCGCTCTTATTTAATCTCCAATCTATCCTTTCATTTATAAACTACTCCTCACTTCAAGAGTATTTGGTCTAATAAGAAGAATCTCTTTGTAAGCATATTAACTTAAAAAAAAAAGCCTTTATATCTCACTGAAATGTTGCTGCAAGCTAAACAGTTTTATAATAAATAAAATAAGATAAACTGAGACAAGATTAACATGTATGCAGTGAAGAGTGAAACCAACTCAACAGGTTTGCGTCAACACTGCCCCCTTGTGGCCTGGGCCTACCTGTCTTTCTCATACAGAATGACACCAAACATGCCCTAAGCTGCTTTTTCATGCTCAGACTGTGGAGGAGTCAGTGAACCATGAAACACACTTTGATGCCATGTGTTTAAGTTATATCAAAGCCCCTCCACTCTCTCATTCTATAGTTACATAGTTCTTGTTCAGGCCAGTCTTTCGTCACACCCTGTCTACGCGTCACGTCACTATCGCTTCAAATAACACCGCAGTGACCATGTGATGAGTTATTTCATCTGTTAATTATAGAAGATATTGGTAAGGGACATTCCGATGTGCACAGTGGACAGCGGGCCCTCTCCACACAGCTGCTTGACTCATGATGACACAGACTTCCTTCCTCAGGTCACACATGAAGGCGCACTTAAAGTCAACCCTGGGCAATGCAGGAAGATTACATTAAAACAATGATTAGACCAACCAAAAGTACAAATGCATGCTCTTTATAGGTGCCCTATTGGCGTGGTTCTCAACTGGTTATGACAAGCCCAAATCAGAACTGAATAATGTAAAATATGGTATTTTACTATTTTCCATGCAATTATTCAGGGTTTATACAGGTAGCAGCAAGTCAAATTTAATGCTTTTTAATGCCATTTTAATGACCAAATTCTACATTTTTAATGCCAGAAATGCCACAAATTGGTGCATATTTAATATTCATTTCCATATTCAATACAAATGTTTATACAACTGACAACTTTTGAACAGAAATAGCATATCATTTTTTTCCCAAACAGCAGTCTAGACCCTATTTTTGGATTTTTGCCAAACTTCTGCAATAAAACTAGTTGAACAATGTCTTTATTTTCTAAGAATGTTTGAATTAATACCAGTTTGAATTCTATTTAATGCTTTTTAATGACATTTAAGGCCTTATTTTTGACACAATTCATAATTAATGACTTTTAATGCTTTTTAATGCCGCGCGGAAAACCCTGTTATTGTTGGATGAGCATGGAATAGGCCTATAAAGCTCAAATCATGACTTTAGGCTCTTTAGGCTGTTGTGATGTCACTTTAACGTTACCCATTGTTCTTACTTCTAGAGTTACTGATTGAGCGCTTCTGTATGACCGGAGGGAAGAGTCCAATTGGATATTTAAAGGCCTATCACACTAACCTGTACCTATCTGCGGATTCCGGAAAGGTCCGAGAAGCTCTGGAAGAAGGTATTACATGAAATATACAGATCATTGTAATCTCTCTCCGGTGTGAAACAATAACAATGGATGTGTGATGGCAGGTATAGCAGCAGCCACAATGTTCACCCAGGACAAGATCACTGAAGTGTCTGATTCGCAGCTACGCGTTGCCTTCGATGGTGATGCCGTCCTGTTTTCGGATGAGTCCGAGCGCATTTACAAAGCTCATGGTCTGGACAAATTCTTCGAGCATGAAAAGGAGCATGAAAACAGGCCCCTGGACCATGTAATGTATACAGTGCACTGTGGAGTACACTATAATAGGATAGTAGTTTAGCAATATTGTACATTCAAGTGAACAGGAAAGAAACTAAACGTCACTGTAAACTCAAGTGATCCAAATGATCTCTCAAGAGTAAAAAGTGCTACTTAAGTACTGTGAGTACTCAGTAACTGTTAAGAGTGTAAAAGTATGATTTATGTTTCATTAGTGACATAATAGGAAAAGATTATTCAGTCTTCATCTGTACTCTGTAGTTGAAGTGTAGGACGTTTCACTCTTTATCCAAATAACTTTGTCAGCACTGAGCAGAATTGACACGCTTGTGGGTCTTTTAAGAAGAAACCAGTAGGAGGATTTGACCTCTAATAATAATAATAATACTACATGGGACTTATGTAGCGCTTTTAAAGGACACAAACACGCTTTACAAGAGAAACAAATAAAAGACAAAGTGCCGTAGAGTAAAGTAACAGTGGTTATGGGTTGCATGCCTTGTGAAACAGGTGGGTTTTGAGCAGGATTTTGAAAGCGTGCAGAGTTTCTGATATTTATGGGGAGTCCCACCTCTCTTGGTTCGGACTGTGGGCCACTAGAGCTCTGTTCGCTGTGCACCTCCATCTCAAAGCCACCAATCACTCATTTGAGGACAGTGAAGTTAAGACTTTAGCTTATGAGACAGATGGTTTGAGAGCGGAGTCAAAGAGACTATTTTTGTTTAAAAAAAGAGAATCCATCCATGAACCGCAATGGAGGACTTAGATTTAACTGACAAGAGCAGGGCCAGAGATAGGGTGAACAGCCTCAGAACAAAGCCAATAGGAAAGTAACCAGCACTAATTAGGTGTGAATAGGCCAAGATGTTTTCCAACCATTAGAACCAAGAGAGGTGGGACTTAGAGGTCAACTCCTTCTTCTTACAGATGAAGACTGCCTACGATGGACAACTCCTGTACGACTGAGAACCTACACAGATTAGTGACATAAATTATGAGAAACATAAACCATAATAAGAGCATGTGAAAATCCAAAAGTTTTCAACGAAAATGTCATAAATTAAAAATGTGCACAAAACACAACTACTATCTATTTTATGCAAAAACATGACGATTTTGCCACAAATTTACTTCCAGTGGAGACTAACTTTTTTTTTTTCTTTTACAGATGCTTCATTGTAATATTACTCAAGTAGAAGTAAAAAGCATAGTTACTTCAAAAAGTGAAAAAAAAAAAAAATCTATTCTCTTATCACATAATTTAAAAGGAGTACCTCAGCCAATGGCTAATGCTTGACATATTCCAGATCAGAAGCATCAGAAGCATCAGAAGCCTCAGAAGCATCAGAAGCCTCAGAAGCCTCAGAAGCCTCAGAAGCCTCAGAAGCGAGTCAATTTGCTTTTCTGATTAAAATGGAGGACAATTTAGAGTTTGTGCATTCGTTACACCCATGATATTGACTATTAATGGTTCACTGGACAAAAGATAGGCCACAATTAATGTGCCATTAGAAACACGCTGTTTTCTCCCCACAGGGCCCATTAAAAGGCTTCCTGGAGGCCCTGGGAAAGCTGCAGAAGAAGTTTTATGACAAAGGCCAGAGAATGGACTGCCCCATCCGAACGTACCTGGTCACGGCCCGGAGCGCAGCCAGTTCCGGGGCTCGGGCCCTCAAAACCCTCCGCTCGTGGGGGCTGGAGATCGACGAGGCGCTCTTCCTGGCAGGGGCTCCTAAGGGCCCCATGCTTGAGAAAATCCGACCGCACATCTTCTTCGACGACCAGATGTTTCACGTAGAGGGCGCTGCTGAGCTGGGCACCGTGGCCTGCCACGTGCCCTACGGAATTGCGCAGAAAGTAGCCAAGGGAGCCAAAAAGCCAACACTGAATTGATGTTGCATAGAACTTTTATAAGAGGTTTATTTAGGCATGTAATAATATTTTGTTGTGGTGGTGGCGCCCTCTTTGCTAAATTACAAATATTATTTATTCAATAAGAAAGTATTAATTATGGAAGAGAGTGGGAAAAATCACAACTAAAGCTTATCTATAAGGAGTGCCTTATTAGAGCAGGTGTTCATATTGGTAAAAAAGAGGTAGATAATAATCACAGATACTACGAGAATCAAATATATTGACTGAGCCATAAAAAGATATAGATTATTAAATTATATATAACATATTTTTCATAGCTAATAATGAATTCAATATAAGCAATTCATTTATGTATTTATTTACCATGAGTTGTTTTGGAGCTGGTGCCTTTTGTGTCGGTCTTGCATGTTGCTTGTGTGTGGAACTGTCAGTGTAAATAAAGTCTTATCTTGTCTTACTGATTTATGTGATGTATTGGTTTAAATGTGGAGTCAGTCGAGTGAAATGTTATAAAAATGTGTTTTTACTTTTGAAATTAAAATTTGAGTTATTGAAAGTTTAATTTCTCAGTGCATTGTTCACTATAACAGTTACACGTAGAATCAGACATTATATAGTATTATGTTGCAATTGTAGTTAGTTTGTTGTGATTGACAGTCTTATGACATGGCCAGGACATGACAGCATATAAGACATGTACTGTACCTACAGCAGTAAACGACAGCAAAGTATTTAAACCCTTGAACCAACCTCATCTGACCTTTGACAGTTCTTTATAGCTCTCTAATGTCAATGTCAATTTTATTTCTATAGCACATTTACAAATTGAACAGCCCAAAGTGCTTCACTCTAAATAATATGCTGACTCGTGATTCATCTTATGTGCAGCACAAGTATTACACACTTAAAAGGTTTGTTTATTAGGCACATTTCACAACCTACAGTGTCACTTTTTATACAGAAATGCTGACAAAAGAAAAAATCATGTATAGGGTATCAAAAAGGTATAATGCTGATCCAGGCAACTGAATGTCTGTAAACAAAAAAGTTACAAAAACCTTATTTAAGATGAAGTTTAAGATATGCCATTGCCGCATAATTGTAAAGTGATTGAACTATAACCGAAACACAAACACAAAGACAGAGCATCTGTATTGTCCCCGTAGGGAAATTTGTCCTCTGCATTTAGAGTGGCTTTTAGTGTTTGACAGTTATAAAAATGATACCAAATTATTCTTTCATGTTCATTTCACGATTTTAGCTACAATGGCTGCCACAGTCCCTCCAGCACCAGCCACAGCCGCTGAAGCAGCCCCGGACAGTCCGGCCATACCTGTAGACCAATAAACAAAATGCTATATCAGGGAATTGATTATGATTTCATTAGCAACATTGTTATAGATTTTTCAGTTAGTCCAAGTGACATGATATTTTGATCACATTAATAATGTCTAAAATGATAAGATATTATACCAGCTGATTGGAGTACAGCCACAGCGCTCCCAGCAGCCACTCCTCCTCCATTAGCAATAGCTGCAGCTGACATCCAGCTGGCAGCATAGGATCCTGCTGCTATTCCTGCTGAGGTGAAGCCAGCGACACCCAGGGCCAAAGGAGCTACAGCCACGGAGCCTACTACTCAGTCAATACACAAAACAGACACATTTAGCCAGTATAAGTATTGAGGACATAGTCATTGCTAAAACACATTATAAAAATTACAATTAATTTAAACCAATATTTGTTCTAAACCTTCAAAGTAGCCAGTAGCTTTGCAAGAGAGTGGCAGATTTCTTCAGATTTTGGCACATTATGATTTTTCAAAAATTGTAAAACCCCAAAATGGATAAACAAATAGGTGTATGTGGTAGTCCAGGGCTAGAACAACTATTATAAATTATAATGGGATCAACGATTATTACAAACACAAATTGGGCATTTCTTTTATTATAATAAACAAAACAGTGACTACCTGCTCCAACAGCAATCGCGGCATATGTCACTAAAACACAAACATAAAGCCATTATACTTCCTCTGATTCAGATTGTGAGGATGTTCAAATGTAAGCATATAAATACGTACACAAACCCATTATGGATGTTCTTTTGTCTGCTGCGTCAGTGGTGAGTGCTACACTTCTTCTTCTTCTTTGGGATGAACGGCACAATGCAGGCCACAGGCCAATAAAAGCGCATGCCGCCATCTACTGTCTGTGGCGGGATGCGCACACAGTAGCACATACAGCACATACCACATGTTTGGATATTAAATAAAAAGTAAGGGGGCTGGGAGCAAATGCAACTCAAAATGATCCACATTTCATTCACTTATAGTCTCATGTTGTAGCTGTCTTGAAACTTATATTCTATTATTTATAACCTTCTCCAGAGATGTCGCCAGTTATACTGATTTATTGGTTTAGATGTGGAATCTGAACTGTTATAATAAATAAACTAGTTAAAATAATTAAAGTAATTAATAATTGAAGTATAGTTAATGTGTTTTTACTTTTGAAGTTTCATTTTCAGTGCATTGTTCCATAAAACATGCAACTATACACAGAATCAGACATTATGTTGCTTCAATATAGACCTTTCTCAGCTGACATCATCGGCAGCGGAACTTATGTTGCAACAATGGGTTGCTGCAAGCAATTCAAATCAAAACATTGTATATCTCTATGCTCTGACTAATCAGTCTTGTGGGCAGCGAAAGTCACATGACGGGTCCTGAGCTCTGACAAACGAGCATTTGTTCAGATATCGTTGTCTGACCTGACCACTCAAGTGCTGAACCATCTGGGAGAGC
>OMNZ01019175.1:0-10536 GCA_900303255.1 Lesueurigobius sanzi | reverse complement strand
CCCCCCCCGTCCCCAATCCCCCACCCCCGTCCAGCCTGTCCGTCCTGGGAGAGGATCTACCCCTTCATGTGGATCTCCCTGAGGTTTCTTCATTTTGTCCCAATGGGTTTTTGGAGTTTTTCCTTGCCGTGAAGGAGTGTCTAAGGACAGGGGATGCCCCAGCACTATTAATATTGTACAAATTGTCTAAAATAGTCTTTCTATTTTCTGTGAAGCCCTGCGAGGCGACTTTGTTGTGATTCTGGGCTATACAAAATAAATTGAATTGATTCTGTTCTTTATGCTATAGTTATCTGTTACTGGATAAGATGTTTTAAAAATAACAGCCATGGTCCATCATTACGATAACCATAAGCGCAGGGTAAAATAGAAAACATCATTCTCATGGGTTGTAGACCTTGAACTTTGAGTCTCTATTGAGAGCAGTTGTGATTACTCAAATCATTAGGCCTCTGTCTGGAGAATAGTTTGAAAGGAGACTGTTTAACACCAGCGAGAGGCCATAAACACATTTCCTCCAGTGTAACCAAAGCATAACCCAATAACAAACCCATTAAAGTGGCTGCAGCGCTGAGACAGATAGGGGCTCAGTTAAAAAAAAAAGTCTGAGATAGGACTGGGACCATAGTGCACCTCATCACCACCGTCCCATCCATCCCAGGGGAACGCTCCGTCACATCCCTCACCAAATCCAATTCTCAGCACCACGCCCTCCCGGGGTACACTGCCGATGACAAGCCCGAGTGACAAACAGGCCCTCGCTGCTAAAACGTCTGCTTCCTGCCAGGCGCCGAAAGCAACGAGGTGCTTTTGGAGAGTTATAACGCATGCCGGGGGAAAAGGAAGAAAGAACATGCTCTGAGGTACAAGATACAATACTATGCCACTTCAGGGTGTAAGAATCGCCAGCCGATACATCTAATACAAAAGCAAGCAAACAAACCAAAACCAAAAAGGAAAGAGCTCTGAAAACTATAAGTAAGATGGGGATCCAAGGCATTCAAATGTTATGATACAGTTGTAAACAATATATACGTATACATTGTAAACAATGCATAAGTTGGACACAAATAATGTGTAATTATCTGGAACAACTTTATTGTATCAGTAAATGCAGCAGAATTAGAAAAAGACAGAAGTGTTTGTAAAAGTAACTAAGGGGCAGATTTCATAATCTTCCCTCTGCTTCTTTTCACTCAAGCTGCATTCACTTTTTGTGTATTTTATTTTATGTCACTTTTGAATGAAATAAATCAACAAAATGAAATGAAAATTTAAAAAACAAACAAACAAAAACAACATACAGGCTTCTTCTTTCATTAGAATAATAGCGTGGCACCAGGACTGACCAAATATTGGCTTACTCTAAATGTATATTGAGGAACGGAACACTCCCAAGTTCAGCTTGAAATCACACAGAAATCTGCCAATGGGGTAAGTTTTTTACAGTTAGACCCCATCCACACGAAGACAAGCACAGGCCTAGATGCAAAAGTATTCTATGAAACCCACGTATCATGAACCCGGCGTTTTGAGCGTCTGAAACGAATATGCTTGAAACTACGAGTGGAAAGATTTCAAAACACCCATTTACCATTTGCGACTGCCTCTCCGCAACTTTTCTTAAAACGATGATGTCTGTGTTTTTGTACTGACAGCAGTCCGTTCACTGACAGTATTTCTGCTCTCGTCCTGTGAAATCTCAAACGTAAATTTACCTCGTCTCTTCTGTAGATGAAAAATCCACAAAATAGTTTCATAATCACCGCCATGTGTCTGTTGACATTAGAGAAAGTTTACTGGCATGTGTTATCTGCAGTCTTGTTCTACTTTGGAAGGTGTCCTGCAGTGGTGTCACAGCGCCACACACAGGTCTGGCAACTGCACTACAGCGTATCCATGAGTTGATCCATGTGGATGCACACATTTACTGAACGGGCTCCATGTTTACAAAGAGCGTTTTTGAAATTATAAGCGTTTTGTCTTTGTGTGGATATAGCCTTAAATTAAGAAAAAAAATATATCATTGCACTCACTTAAAAACTCTTAACTTACTTGAAATTACATTGTTGCTTGATGTTTCTTTTCTTAATTTAAGTGTGAAAAACGTACCCACTGGCAGACTTATTGAAACTACTTTTTAGATTACTTTTTGCCATGAACTTCTTGCTCTATATCTGGAGTCGGGTCATGGAGGCAGCAGTCTGAGCAGAGATGCCCAGGCCTCCCTATACCGTATATCCACGCAGACTTCCTCCAGCTCCTCCGGGGAGATTCCGAGGTGTTCCGATGCCAGCTGAGAGACACGGCCCCTCCAATGTGGCCTCGGGTCTTCCCCAGGGGCCCCCTCGCCAGTGGGATGTGCCCGGAACACCTCCCCGGGAAGGAGTTCAGCGTTGTCCCATATTTGCTATTCTTTGGTAATAGATTAGAAGTAAAATGGAACTGTACTTCTGAGAGGATGTATGACCCTCATTATACTCCCCTCTGAGTGGGTTGGCATCTGGGGTGGTCAATTAGTTTCCAGAGGTGCCCTGTGCTGCTCCTGGTTGTAAAAGACTCACTGCTTCATTGTTCATGTTCACTACACGGCAAAAAGTGATCTTAAAATACTGTAGGTAAATTTTTTTGTTAATGCTAATACATTTGCCCTGATTTGAGCAGATAAGTAAGACATTAAAGTTTAGCAGCGTCTGCATATTTTCTCCACTGGCTCGTCCCAGAGAGGATACCATCATATATGACATACAGCGTCTTGTTGTGGACTTCACACACTCCATGTGGATACCAAATAAGTCAATATTTATGCCTGGATACACGGAGGACAGGGGCGAGACTCTGAGGAAAACGGGTGAGTTTGGTCATTTTTCTACTTTGGAAGGTACGATGTTTAAGGACCAAACTACGCAGAAATCTCAAACTTGCCTGTCAGAATTGTTCAATAAATGCTGCTCTTCTTAACAATGTTGTAAAAGCCTACACTTCCTGCCACATAATGACGTTATTATACTTAATCAACAGAGCTGGCAACTGTCAGATCCAAACACAGCATAATGAACAGCAAAATGTGGCGTTTCATAAAATATGTCACCTCTGCTAAAAATGATGATGGCTCCAATAAGCAAGAAGAGACCAAATGACTGAGGGAATCTGCTGAGTGGCGTGTGAGGAAATCATTATCTAATGCAAAGTGAACACCTGTCACAGACCCCCACCGGTCGCCCCAGTCACTTTAATGACAGTCTTTTCTACATCCAAATAAATTGAGAGAGTTGCAGGTGTGGCTCTTCAGCTCAGTAGCTCACTATTGTGGAGATTCTAGAAGGTATTATAATATTCATTTGTCAGTGTTCCCACTCTTTACTTGAAAGTATTTTGCAGGTAATTTCCAGGATTTTCCATGACATTTAAAAATGCAAAAATACATAAAAACATTGTTATTACATATGAGGTCCTCTCTGCCCTCCTCACTGGCCAGCGCCCCCTGTGGGTGTGATTTAGTAATAGCTAAAGCCTGCTTTGGGGTCTGAAGAGATTCGAGTTTAGATGTGTAAATTGTATGTTTTCTTGGGAACATGGGGGTTTGGGAGTCCTCCCCTGGGAACACAGTGAAACAGAATCATTTTTTCCAGTGATCTGGAGCAGAATGAGCTCGTCTTTAGTCTGGTGTGGTGAGCAAAGTATCACTTACATTTATTTTAAACAGAAAAGCAAAGCGAGGAGGAAGGACAAAATACTGTATGTTTTCCAGAACATTAGACATTTTGTGTTTTCCATGACTAGGTGGAAAAGGTTAGGTTATTTTCCAGGTTTTTAAGGTAGTTTACCAGGTAGAGGAACCCTGATTTGTCTATTACTTAACATAACGTTATATATACACTTTGGGAGATACTGGCTCAGATGTTGGTGTGTATTTGGGCAAGACACTTCTTGACTGTGTGAATGTAGTGTGTGTGTGAATGCTGAGGAGGAGGGCCGACTGGCAGCAGCACTTCCCTCAATCTACCCCAAGGCAGTTATGGCTACAATAGTAGCTTACCACCACTGAGGGTGGAGTGAATGAATAAAGGCTACAGTGACACTTTGAGAAATGTAAAAGTGTAATACAAGTGTTAGTCATTAGATTCACACATAGTCACATGTGATAATCTACTTACAGTATGTAGTCACAGCTGCCCTGGGGATGATGGGGAAATATGACAACTTACCTGTTGGAACAATCACTCATCCACACACAACATTAATATTAATGAGACAACTATCCTACAACCTGAGCCACTGTAAACCAAAGCCATCTTGATGCTCATGTAATTTTAATGGTTATTGTCAGTGACAATCCCAGGGGAGCTTCTCATAACATGCCAGAGAGTACCAGATACATCCATTTACCACTATTGAATAGGCAAAACAAGAGTTATGTTTAGTATCCTAAATATACAGAGACCCGGTACGGAAAGGGTACTGAGAATAGCTAGCATAGCTGGGTTGCAAACAAGAGAACTAATGGCTCTCAATCTCCCTATTTTCCCTGAGGTAGACTGCAGAGGTAGAGAGAGCTGTCAGAAGCATGTCACAGCACTGCAACGTTCCTCTGCAGCAGCGGGGCACCAAGCACAATCCCATCCACAAATCACCACACAACAACTGCCAAAGCTTTTTTTTATAGAAAATATATGTTCAACATCCATTATAAACAAAAATAAGCACTGGGAAAATAAATAATTCAAAGCTATATCTGCCTTTCCTCTCTGCCGTATACACACAAAAAAATAGACTTCCCTAGCTGTTAAATGTGTGACAACAGGCTGCCAAGTGAATAGAAATGTGGAGTGGAGGGAGAAAAGAAGCACATATATCTTCATCCCAGTCCAACTACGCCTTTCTCCGGCTCCGAGTGTGTCTTATCAGAGCCAGGGAACTTCATTATAGATATGAGAGCGAATGAGAGTAAAGCCCCAAAGTGGATCAGCCAATCTGACGGAGGAGAGGAGCTGCCAGGACTGAAGAGAGCCGAGCGGCATTCTCTTCACATCTCAGGATGGTATATATAATGATCACTCCAGTCTTTGCACGGAGACAGCCCGAGGAATATTGGACAAACATAGCAAATATGTTAATGTCAATAAATTAAAAGCATATAGGACTTCTGGCATTGCAGTTATTATACATAAACATAAAAATAAAAACATGTATGTCTCCTACATTTCAGAAAGTTCTGGAGCTTAGATCTGAAACTATCCCCCGATGTGTAAGAGGAGTCCACCCTTATCATACATTTATTAATATACAGCAGCTCTTACTGCATAAATAAATGCATGGTACTGTAAATCACTAATATTTATGTCAATGTATATTTCATGTTTCTCAAGGCTTTCTGGATCTTCCATAATGCTTTATATGCAAACTATATTTAAACCGTACCATATGCATAATGATCCATGTTTGCCCAAGCCTATACTCCTACATTTTCCTCTCCCAACAACCTCTGCATTTGTGCAAAACGCTGCAGGCCGTGAGACAACCAGTTCTCCGCAATCTGTGAATATATTTAAGAATAGACAATGGGAATGCAGAATGTACAAGCCAGGCTCATATTGTTTAATGTGAAAATGATTTCTCTCTTGGTAGAGCGTTGCAGAAGTGTGTGTATCAATGAAGGTCGCATGAATGTATGAATGTTTGGAGGCATCCAGTACAAAATGATAGCAGGAAATCACACAAAAAAATGATATTCTGCATCTGTATGTCCTCAAAAGCTATGCATAATCCCCAAATTACACTCATACTAGTTGATAAGAGGCAATAATGTGCTTATTCAAATACACAGCGCTGGATCTGGTGTATAATTGTGTCTGACTAAGTATAACTGTATTGTCACTGTAAATTGTCTTGTTTGAGTCTGTCCTCTGGGAAGACACTGGAGGAGAGGGATTCTTTGCAAATGCATTACTCAATTTGCACAAAAAGTTGTTTAAATATTGCTCTGATTCAATGTTTCTCCATAGATTTGTATGGGAAAGTGTCACTTTAAAGGCCATTGTCTCAAAATGCATTGTTCTTTACTTTAGTAGCCCCTGAAGCCATAAAATGTCCCAGTCCTGTACCAAAACAAGATTTTAATTTAATGTATTTATATTTATTTTTCAGAAGGATTTTTCAGTATCTAGATGCCATTATTGACTTCATTTAAAATAAGGAACATTTTGACTGTATTCACAGATCTTTTCACCAATTACTAGCTTCAATTAAATAATTCAACAATTCATAAATTAATACTGCAGGCAAAACTGTGTATATTATCTTTTTCAATTTTCAGATTTTTGGTCAGTTTGCTCTCTTGACATACAGACTTTCAAAAAAATGACTTCATCTTTACAATAAAGGAGTGTAATTATTCAACATTCCTCCATAGTACTACAGTATATGGGAACTTGTAACTAACTAAACAGACTCAACATTTCCGGTCTTGTACTTACAGTAATTTGAAGGGATTTTCTCCTAGCCTGATTTATTGAGTTTTGAATCCTTAAAGACAATGTGAAATTAGATTTTACAGATTTATTCACTGACTAGTTTATTCCAAAACTAAACAACATATCCAAAATCTTGGTAACTAATGTATCATGTGGCTCTATTGTTTACTTCGATTTCATTGCCAAAAATATAGGCAATTTTGGCCATTTTTATGCAGAAAATGTCTTTAGTTTAGTTTATTTATTTATTTGATCAGGGACAATGCAAAAATGACATTAGTCTATGAAAAAAAAAAGAGATGAGCCATGTGCCAGGTTATAGCAACAGAATTTCTACCCGTCTTCCCTAGGCAAGTTGATGTTACACGTACAAAAATACATAAAACTATAAAAATTCATACATATAGAAAAAAATCATTATTTCAATCACCGCTTAAAATTGATATACTTAATAATTTTTTCCTATTCACCTGCAGTGTCTTTATAATATAGTATATTAAAATAATAATAATAATAATAATAATAATAATAATAATAATAATAATCTTTGTAAATAAAGCCATACACATAATTTTTTTTTTAGATGTCACCAAAATCAATTTAGATCATTTTACACTTTTATTGTGTATGTAAAAGTGTAAAAAGATAATTATATTATATTTTTATACAGTAGAATACTATCTATGTCAGTAATAGCTTTTTCTCTACACCTGTGTCTCGCCTTTATGTGTCTTTTCTTCCAGCCTTCACATGATCCCTATTTAGGTGTGAGGGAATGCGTGTTTACGTCTGGCAACTTTTCAATAGTGCACCCTGTAATATCGGCATCTTAATCCCATTAAAACAGCATGATATTAAAGATGATCTTATTAAGAGTGAGAAGCACATATCACGTTGTCTGCATTATTGAAGTGTGTATTGATCTCTCTCTCTCTCTGTGGCCTGCCTGTGTGCACCAGTCATGTGGAGGAATGCAGGTGGTGTCAGCCCTGCATCCGTCATCACTCATTAGGAAACATGTGCGTGTGTCTGCACCTACGCTGGCCATCTGCAGCCACACCGCACCGCTAATATTTGGGCTAATTAACAACCGCCAGAACAATGGAGGGGAAGGCATTTGGGATGCAGAGGGGAAAATTTGCTTTGTCTGCTTAATTAAAATATCTTAAAATAGGACATTACAGCGTTTCCTGCCCCTCCTCCGCCCCCCAGTGCCCGTCCTCCTCCGCCATGTGCAGTAGCTGCATGTTGCCACCGGGTGGTACACCATGCATGGATAAGTCAGGGCTGGGGTAATTCGTTTGACAGCTCCTCAGCCTGCTGTTCTTCGTACCAGTGCATAGACAATCTGGAGATATTCAAACAGCTGGAGGAGAGCCATGACCAGTACTCCAGCGTGAGTGGGGACCATGCCAGTCTCTACAGAGCGTGGACACTTAAGGGATGGGGGGTTGAACAGAGGAAGCAAGATGGAGGGGTGGAAATCTTTCATTCCTCCAATAAATATTCAGCACTGAATTCTTGTATTTGGACAGACCTAGCTACATCTGCTCTGCTTTTGTTTGCATATAGTGGGTTATAATGTCTAATCGTATAATTACCATTTCAGATTTGGATTTGCTGCCCACACATCCTGCCTCATTTCCAGTCATCCACATGCTAAAATGTAATTGCACATGTGCAAAATCAAAGCAATATTCAGTATTTGCACTGAGAAAATATTCACACTCACAGTTTGAATGTAATTATCTAAACTCCTAGTTAAGTTGTTCTGGAGGCAGACTTAGTCCTGCTGCTGCTTAACAAGGTGGGCGACTGTAAGAAGTTCCTCCTATACTTGTCCAAAACATAATTAAATGAATCTGCTGAATCTAAAACGCTTCTTCAACATGATCAGAAGAATAGATAGTGCTATCTTCTAAACCAGGGGTAGGTGGAATTTTTTGGCTGCAGCCCTAAAATTGCCACGCAAACCCCCTGGCCCTCCATAGTAAAAATCTTATATTTAGGACAGCCAAACATTTAAGATCAAGTTCAACAGTATTTAAACATATTGGAGCCCAGAAGAAGGTCGTGCGTGACCGAAATGCGTCGGCTAAAGACCCTCTCTTTGTTCGAATAAAGGACTTTTATTTGCAACCTCAGAGTGCCTCGGATCATTTTCTTTTTTCTAATATAGACTGCTGGCTCTAAATCCTGAAGAGCACCTGACACGGGCACCTTTATACCCACTGAAGCACTCACCTTCTCCACGTCTAAGTATTTAAACATATATTTGATATTTGACTGGATTTCACAAATTACAGAAGAAGGATATTTTTAAAGTAGCAGTAGCAGCTATCTTTTTATTTCATCTTGAATAATATGGAGAGTCTGCTTTGGGAGCCTTTGTTTTAAGTCTTTCTCAACAAGCGGATCAGGACCCAAAAGTGAGGGAACCATTCTCAGTGGGTCGTGACTTGTGAGAGGTAGTATTTCATCCAGTACTTATCTTCATACAGCACAGTACAGTACTTCATCCAATGCTTAAAAAGAATGAAAACCTCTCCTGAGTCTGTTCAAATGTTTTTGTCATAATCTCAGGTTTTAACATTCACCTGGGAAGAGATACATTTCCAAATCATCACAGTGTGTTTCAATACTGTGTTTCATTTCTGCACTGATCCAAAGTTTCTCTGTCGATTTACACAATTATAACTTCAAAGATCGCTTTCTCATGTTGCTTTTTTCACTCACACTCTTGCAACAACATCTCCACAGTAGTAGCTCCTACAGCCATCAAACATTCCAGTCTTGTACTTAACAATACTTAGCAGGGTTTTCAGAGGGATTTTTCGATAATTAATTACTGGCCTGATTTTTTCACTTTTGGACGGAAAGAAAAAACCAATGATTAGAATTTATTCACTAATAATAATAAAATTTCCAAAATGAACAAAACTTTGTAACTAATATATCAACAAAATGAAACCATACATTTAAACCTGGCTCTATCCATTATTTAGATGTTGTTGCTGACAGTATAGTCAATTTTGGGCATTTTCACACATAAAATGCATTATTTTTGTATAAATACATAAAACGACAGCATATTAGTCAGTAAGTAATCCACATCAAAAGTTTTATATTGATATCACTCCATTTATTACTATATTTTTCCTATTATTCTGCAGTGTCTTGCCTTCAATCAACAGTAACTTTTGGGAATGACAATATTTCACATGGTACATCACAAATTGTCTCTCATTTGGGTTGCGCCTCGTCATTCCATAGGCTGACTGTGGCTGACTGTGGCTGACTGTGGCTGACTGTGGCTGACTGTGGGTTCTGTCACCAAACAAGTTGAGAAGAACCGCTCAAGAGATGTATGAAGCATTTGGCCATATCCTCTCCGATGGGAAGCCGCCAGCTCAGTGGCACATACAAACACTTGTGTGGGTTGCATTGCATTTCAGCTGGAGATCATTTTTCACATTGGGAACGCACAGTCTCTGCTGTTCTGCACCAGGCTGTGATAATGGTGTCACAGGCCCGCACTCTTTTTGACATTTCCCTTGATTATGCATATGTTAACTGTTCCCACTCCTTCACTGCTGCTGCTGCTCCCCTGGGATTTCATCAGACAAAGTCACACAGTTCAGCGATGTAAGAGGGTCGCCACTTGAA
Organism: Lesueurigobius sanzi; assembly: GCA_900303255.1. Taxonomy (NCBI): domain Eukaryota; kingdom Metazoa; phylum Chordata; class Actinopteri; order Gobiiformes; family Gobiidae; genus Lesueurigobius; species Lesueurigobius sanzi. Next base: position 397 of record OMNZ01019175.1, on the reverse strand, counting down.
TAAGATTGAGCGCAAATTAATTTTACATACTCTACAAGGGCATTATATAAATAGTTAGCGTGTGATTTGTCACTGAGGTATAGTTACACTCAGTGCTTAATTTGTAAATCCAGATTTTCAGGAACACTTATGTACTGGGTGGATTTTATGGGGGAACAGCCCAAAATAATTGCATATTTAAAAGTTGTTGGAGTATTTTATTTCCCGGATCCAATAAAGCTCAAAATTCCGATTTCCCGGAATGCGTTCCCCCAAAAGCCGGATCAAATTAAGCACTGGTTACACTTTCCAGAATAGTAAAACGTTATAAAATAAGCTATCAAGAGAAAGCTCACTGCTACTGGAATGTATTGTTACTTACTGAAGTATATTTTATATGAATACTTTTTTACTTCAA
>OMNZ01019166.1:5191-20325 GCA_900303255.1 Lesueurigobius sanzi | reverse complement strand
TGGGTACCGTTCATGTTTTTTGGATACTAGTACTTTAACGATACTTGGTTTACGATACCAATACCTGAACGATACCTTTTTCGATACCTATAGTAAATTATCTTAAATCTTAGAATCAGTAAAAATTGTCATGAAATAAACCAAATAATCTAGATGACAGTAGTAAATGTGCCTAATCTAGTCAAAACTGCTCTAAACAAGACTAATATTCTCAAATCGAGTCATTTATCCTCATGGTTGATTTTAGTTATGTTGTAGAACCATAAAACAGAACAATAATGATCATTTATTCTATAAAATACTGTTTCTTTTAGTGATTTTATCATTTATTTGAGCTGAAACACCTCAGCCCTTTCTTTAGTGCAGTCTCAGATCCACCAGGAAGAGAAATTTGCTTTCTAACGATAAATATTTTTTCAGTACCAGTTTTCGGTACCAATTTATTTTTCGATACCGGTAATACCTTCATTATTTTTTCGATACCGTACTGGTATCGTTTAACGGTACCCAGCCCTATATATAAATGAGCATGGACAACTGTGAATGAAACATATTTTGAAATGGTAACTTTAAGATAACTTCAATACGCTATTAGATTGAAGACTCAGAACAACTCATGCTTGTCCATATGCTCACTATAAAAGGGAAGAGGGGAGATAAGGCTATCTCCAGCTTGAAAATGTGCATCATACAAAAAAAAGAAAGCCAGTACTAAAAAGGAAAAGTAAGTGGCATGTAGACAACATTGTATTGAAATGATTAGCTCGTGCCTCATCTGTGTGGGTTTGATAAAGTACCCCATGTCCTTCTGTTGACCAGGCCCTATACTGCAGGTTGTTTGAACAAAGTGGATGTTTGGTGCACAAGACTGGCTCCGATGTGAGCGGTCATCTCCACTGCCTGGTAACAGAGGTGGAGCTAACACTGGACCACACTCTGGCGAAGGTTCTGACCAATGCACAGTTCTGGTCCTGTTTGGTCGGACAATTAATACTCCCGACGAAAGATATTCAGCAACATGATACTCCCATGTATGTGAAATCATGACACATTTTTAAATCAATATGATATGATGTGGTTTATATTATATGGATATTATATTATATCTTTGAATGGATATGCAGCAGATTCAAATGCACCAGGCTCGGGTGGCTCGGATCTGTTTTCCCTGCATCCCCCTACTGACTCCCTGATGTATGTCTTTCCCACATGGCTCCAAACCTGCAGTTCAGCGAGTTCACTCTTCATTCATCCTATAGCTCTATAACTGTCCCGCCCGCGTCTGGGTGCATTCAGCCCCCTCTGATTCGGCCCAGTCCCACTGGCCAGTGCCCAGGTCAGCATTCCCCGCCGGGATGTTGCTTGGTGGGACTTTTGTCTTGGTTCTGGGTAGACTGCTCTCTATAGAGTCTGTTTGTGATCCAGGAGTGAGTGGCTGGGTGTACATGTCTCACTTAGACTCTACATTTGAAATACGAGCAAATACTTTGGTTCGGGCTTTTTTCTTATTTGGAGAGTTCAAATGCAAAAATAGACATGTATGTTAGTGCACTCTGCAGATGAAGGACTGCCACACCACAAGATTTAGCCACTGAAAACAAAGCAAATTTTATCATTAATAGAATTTTCTCTTTGTGTAGCAATGTTTTAATGACCAATGATATCAACCTTGATTTTTTTTAATGGGACTTATCTGTTTTTGCACTCGTACTTTTAATTTCTTTAGCCTATAAACTGCAAAAAAAAATCCTCACTCAGCCAAGTGGTTAATTCTGTCCTCAAGGTTTAAAGACAATTCAAGGGGACAACCTATATAAAGCCTAATTGCATATAAAGGGCAATTAATGTGTTGCAGATTTATTTCTTCCCATATTTTCCATTCACTGTGTTTAAAATGCGTCGATATGTGATACTAATCAAGGCAATTATTTCAAGGTTTTTTTTTTTTTTTTTTTTTAACTTTTTGAAGCCCTTTAAACTCGCATATTTTGCGCATCCAAGTAAAATCTAAATAAGGCCTGTTGTTGGAACAAACTGTTTTAAATGTTTAAAACAGCACGCCTGGCTACATAACACAGTGAAGAATTAAATGCAGAAAAAAATAATCGTCTGTTAGGATTTAACTTTTTTTTCTTTTTTTTTTTTTATGGCTGACGCTGAGAGAAGCTGGCGCACAGGCCTCCGCTGCAGGCCGTGCGCAAAAGGCCACACAACTCTGCCCATTGTTTAACAACAGCATTCGCCTGCTCTTATTGATCTTTATTAAAATGGTATTTTATTACTATTATTTTAAGCAGGTATTGCTCAGTTAAACCATGTCATGAAGGACGTGGGGATTGTTTAGCCTCTCTCCAGCATTAATATTTGTTTAATCATTAGGCTACTGAAATAAAATAATCAAACGTCATAATGTTGAACTTCAGAGTGGGGTTTTCTTTTCATCACGTGGATGGAATTTATAAAAGGCAATTTGGACACTTTATTCAATGTCTGTCTCCAGATGCTTCTAGAAGCTTGATAATTATAGACAGCAGCCTATACTTCAGTCAGACTTTAACGCAAAGATTTGTGTTTCAAAAATAAACTGGTTGAAAGATACTGACACAATAATTAATAGGAATAGCATGACTGTAATTGTCGCTCCTACCATTTGTTTGAACACATAGGGCCTAGGCTTAATTAATCACACAACACATTAAATTGATAAATCCACATTTAACAAAAAAAAAAAAAAAATCCAAAACGAAAGTTTTATAGGGTGGCAATAAGTTAGTCAACGTTCGTTATCAGCCCACAATGCGTAACAAGGGCTGATTGATCTGCTATATCAGATGTTGACCTTTTTCAATGTAGCCTATATGCTCATTATTGATTTAGATAATACTTACGAATAACAGTTCAGTTTTGGTACGTAAAGTCAAGTGCTTTTGCTCTTTTTGTGCTTTTGACCATTTTGTGAATAGAGGCAGATAAACGCTCAATGTCTTTCTGCGCCCTGTCCTTGGAGCACACACGTAGACCATGTTATCATTGTGTGGTGACGTCTGCAGAAGCCACACGGCCCAAAAAGTTTTTTTTCAGAGCGGAGTGCAGGTGTCCGTGCATGGCCAAGAGAGCGATGGCATTTGGGGACTGGAAATTACGCATGAAGGACGCACGGGACAATGTGGTTTGACGTGAGCGCGTGTGGTCTACTGAAGACATGATGAATGATTTTTTAAATCAGGCTTAACATAGTATTATTGCCATATTTTACAAACTAATCTTGGGCTGAATTATAACCCCAAACAAAGTTAATATTATACACGCTTTTTAAATAGTGAAGGTTGGTCTGGGTAAAGTTACCTGTTGCAATATAATATTCGCGTATTCTGCGCCATTCAAAAAACTGTTTTATGTCTAAATAGTGCGAAAGAAAAAAAGTGTAGTGTGAATTTTAATTATTTTTTGCAGCTTTGAGTTTCTTTATATTGATAACAACTCATGGCAAACCTCCAGGGGGAATACCCAAAAATATAATTAAAATGTATCTGCTTCACACTCTGTGCATTGTCCACTTCAACAGATTTGCTATTGGCAATAAGTTAAAGTGAAGAACATTATGATATATATTTTTTTTATGATAAAAAAAAACATTTTACTTAATTTAAAAATGTATTGTTCCATAATGTGCCTATAATTTAGAGTTAACAATATCGCAGCAGAAAAAATATTATTAAAACACTTAACACATAACATGACTCCAAATTTGAAAGTGACCAAATAAACAATCAAATCATTGTGGAAGAAAGACAAACAAAAGACAAACACACAAAAATAAAAACGTGTTGATAAGCTGAATTCAAAAATAAATACAAGAGGCATGGAGAGACAGGAAGAGAAAAGAGAAAAGACACCAGAGTAAACAAAAAGTACCCTATGTTATATCATTTGCACATGTAAAGTCTACTTGTGTTTTTGTTTTTTTCTGTTGGATGCTTGAATATTAAATCGGGCTAACCCACAATCAGAATGCGCAGACAGCATTTTATTCCAACCTATTTTAATACACCTATAACAAAACAGCTGAGCAAACATGAAGCAAACTATCTTCAGTGGAGCAAGACAAGAAGGCCAAGAGCCAAGTCTCTTGAAACAATAGGCCACACAAAATCACAGGTTGTGATAGCCCAAATTAATCGACAATGGTTTGGCTAAACAGGAATGGAGCAGTATGAAACAGTAAATGATAGTAAAAAGAAATTTGAAAAGGATTAAGCGACAAAAATACTAATAATTTGCAAATGAGCATGATTTGGTAATGCCCAAACAACCAGTAGTTCCTGCATTTGGAGGGCTTGACCTTTGCACTCACATTCTTGTCTAGATCTACTGCTTTTACTCTTATTTATATTTGTCATCTGATAAAACTGCCATGTAGTTCTCCACAGCCTACACCGCGCACCGCTTTGGGGTACCCGCGCGGAGCTCGTTTCCCGCCCTCCCTCTCTCCTCTCCGGCCCCGGGCTGCCCCGCTCAGTCTCCGGTGAGAGCTACTAATCCCCTGCGTCCACGGTTTACAGTGAGCCCGTATTTAATTCCCCCGCAAAGCCCCAGCTGCCGCCCTGGTTCGTAGCTCAGTGCGCCAGACTTTGGTTATTAATAATTCACCAGCGGCAGGCACAGCGTGGCGACTGGCGAGGGCAGGCATCTCGGTCCGCGCGCGCTGTCCGGAACGGAGCAGCTCGCCATTTCTACCCCCTCGCTGTCCCACACGAGCGCGAAGAGACGCGATACGATGAGAAATCTGCGCACTGAGTGACCAGTCTAGCCGCTGTCGCCGGTGCCAGTAACGAGGATTCCGCGGAGCAACAGCTGATCTTTTGAGCAGACAACGCAGGGACTCGGGTGGACATTACGTACCGGAGGAACAAGAAGAGCGGCGAGAGGCGTCCCCCAGAGCGCGTTTTCGGGGGGACTGGACTGGAACAGAGCGAGCAGAAGTCGGATCAGACCTCTTTGGATTACTGGTAGTGGAGAATGTCCAGCACGGAGCAGGTCGGCTTTTAGGGCGCCTTTTTGCTTCCGGTAACCACGAGACGCAGAGCACTTTTCTCTCTCCCACGCGCCTCACTTTTTGGAAACTTTTTGGATAGTGGAAAATGGGTCTTTGAGAGAGTTGGCACTTTTCCCTGCACCACAATGGTACGTGCTGTGAACTAACATACATTCTCCTTATAGCTGTAGGCTAATGATGGTTATTACTTGCTATATTATCTTTTCCCATTTTCCAATTATTGTTGTTTTCTGGTAAAAGTCGTGCCAAGTCCCGCTAACTACATGCCCCGTCACACGTAGCCGATGGGTTTCATTTTACACGTTATTGCTGAATGTGGACAAGGTGTGTTTTTAATGTGAAGTTAGACGCACAGAGACTTGTGCCAAGGAGTCCTGTGATGTGGGTCACTCTCTACACTATTAATAGCCACATATATGATACGCGCTATCGTGTATCAGTAAATAAATAGGCGCCACAGAGCTGAATAAAAAGGTCAGTGACTTGTGGAAAGAACCAGAATCCACTTTAACAAATGCATATGCGTTGAAAAACTTATGGAGAATAGGGGACTTTTCGCGCGTAACTGTGCAGGTGAGACGTGTAGATGTTAAGGATAAGGCGGACTCTGGCAGACGCTTTAATGATGGGAAGCAAAGGAACGTGTGAAGCAAGTTTTCAGAGCGATCTAACCTTTAGGGTACATTTTTTTACCCAATTATAACATTAATAATAAACAATGAGAATTACATTTTTAGTAGAAATAACAACATTCAAAGCAAAAGCAACCAGTGAAGGACACACCAGTACACACACCAGTAAGCCTGTGACAAATACTGAAAAAGTACTAAATAATAAGTACATTAATGCCCCTCTGTCCTCTGCCACAGTTCACACCGAACAGTATTTTCTTTCTTTCAAAAACACACTTAAATAAAAATAAATATACTTGTGCAAAATATTGAAAATAAAACTGCAATATGGCACAGCATATGGTGACACAAATATGTATGTGTGATTTTTAAAATTAGATTTGGAGATGAATTAAATGAATCAGACATTTATGAATTTGTGTTTTGTTTTGAAGTTCCAAAATAGACCTAAATTGTGTCTAAACTGGGTGTAGACCAGGTATAGACAGGGACAAGTCACTTAAATGCATTACTAAAGCATACATTTAATAATCTCCAATTGAAATGAATAAAGTGACATAATAAAATCAGATGACCCTGAGTAACACCTGAAGAAACAGTACCACAGTTTGAGAACCGCTGCCTAAGACCGATCCGGTTATATAATATATATATCACTTCAAAAGGACAATATCAAACTTGTGGACACACTGGACTTCTTTTTCAGCTTGTGCCACTGGACATTGTGGAATTATAAATGTGGACACAAAGTCGGGGGAGTCTTCGTCCTTATCGGAGTCTCTCTGAATGGAGGCTGCATGTCCTTATACCTCAGTGTTACCTCGTGATTGCTTTCTTATATATTTTTATAGAAACTGTTACGTGAGGCATGGTCTATTTTGTAGTTATTAAATGCCAAAGTCTGCATGATGTTCTGAATGTGCCAAGAAGCATGCATCACTGCCATTGACACTGTGAATCATTCTTCCTGCATTGTAGAGGTATTGCTTCCTGCTTTCTTTAACCATTTAATAGTGCAGCATAGACACAAACCTATAATACACGTTCTTCCTCCATTGCATTTTTTATTTATTAGTAAAAAGTTTTTCAAAAGCACCAACACTAAAAAGTCTGTTTATGGCCCAATCCGCTCACAACTTCCTTGACCCATAGATTTTCTTGGCACGAAATGAGTCAAGTCGCGCAATAGTTAGGGGAACCTCCCACATACAACCTTGAAGCCGCTCGCAAGCCAGGAGAGGGATCTTATTTGCACATGAATATGGAAGATTATTAGTATGAATAATTATTTGTTTACTGCACTGACATGGCGGAGGCCCAAGAAGCTCATCAGTTAAAATGATACAGAATTTAGGACAGGCCTCACATGGGATTATCTCCGCACTTGTTATTCTCCCACTCATAGCCGCTCACCTCTTTTTTAAAAGTGAAGGCGTCGCTGGGAGCCGGTGCCAGGGTGAGTCAGAAAGCTCTGGAGGCATCTGTCAGTCAGTGTCAGATTAGCCCCCCCCCCGAGGCACCCCCCAGATCTACACAAATAAACATCTCTGCACCACTTTTCCTCAACATCAATCATATGTAGAAACGCAATGGACTCTTTCATGTAACACTTCGACTGTCCCAGGCCTGGATAAATATATTTGTTTTTTTGTTTTTATTGGGGTACTATCTTCCAGCAGCCATCGTCAAAAAACTTTTAAAGAAAAAAGCTGATCAACAATATAGGTTATGCACATTTTAAAGTCAAGCCATTAAATTATAACTCAAATTTGCCTCTTATTTTGCTGCCGGTATGTGATGGAATGCTAACTGACATTCTTGCTATGTTATGACATCACACGCATAACCTCTGTTGAGCGACAAATCAATGAATAACGATGCAAACTTGTCACTCATTTAACTTGATTTAGCATGATTTATTTATGTTTTCATTTTTTTTTTTCATTTCAAAAGATGGTAAAGATGGATTGAAACCGCCTGAAAGGTCTTCTGGGCTTTCTGAATATGCCAGTGTATTACTCACTGTATTTTGAGCTGCCTCTTGACAAACCTTGCAACTTTATACCCAAGTCTTTCTATTCAGGCATGGCTTGGGTTGACAATTGTATTTCTACATATATCATATCAGGACAGGAGGTTCATTCAGTCTAGCTATAGTTCAAATACACATTTTAGTGACCGAACACTGGAACAGACAAATCTAGACACTGACTTCATGGTGGATTGTGTACATAAGGATAAGAGTTGCACGGATAAATGGCCATTCAGCAAATAAAAGAAACGGCTGATGTAATAATCCTGCATTAGTCTTATTCACTGTCTTTCATGCATTCTTTTATTTACTCATAGTTTCACGAGGGGGGTCAAGAGGTGATGCCTTGCCTTAGACAGTGGTTCCCAACCTTTTTTTTGTCTCATGTACCCCTTGAGCTTTTCATGTATACTCCTGCCTGCTTGATTAGTTAGAAAGTGAAGGACAAAAACTCCAATTTATCAGGTAAACGACAGCTAAGTTCTCTCGAAATCTCACTCTTTACAGTTACATGTTTTAAAATGTATTTTCTTTGAGCAAAATAATCAAAAGTACAATTGAAGAGTTCGTTCGCAAAAGCAGATATCTCCATTTTGAATTTTTTGCTAAGTTGTTTTAAATTTGTTTTACCGTACTCTACAGGTAGCACCAGTAAAGTTAAAGGTGAATTAATTTGATCAATAACAAGTGACTTCATATTTCTGATGCACTAAAATTGATCTGGTCATGAAAATCTCATCTACAAAAAGAGAAAACTACAAGCATGTGTTGATTTTTGTCAATGGCACTTATCTGTTTTTGCAAATAAACTCTTCAATTGGTTTCTTCTTATTTTTTATCTGAAATTATTCCAAGTACCCCCGGCTAACCTCTGGCCTACCCCCAGGAGTCCCCGTAACCCTGGTTGCCTTAGAACACAAGCACAATAAAGTCGTCTTGCTTGCAACAAAACTCTCCAACATACATCCATCCCCATTGGACTATAGCTCTGCTCCGCTCTTGTGCACCTTGGCTGTGGCTGCGGTGATGTCATACTTTGACTGTATACACTATCCTGCATTGAGATGTTTGTCCTGGCCTTAGCATTTCCTCAGCAAAATAAACAAGACTTGAAGCGGGCCGCACTCGCTCACTCCAAAGTCTAAAGTAGGAAAGTCTGATATACCATTATGAAGTAAATATTGGGATACTGAGCTCATGGTTTTGTCAAGGTGCTCTTGAAACTGGGTTAATCACGGGTCGCTTTCTTGGGACGACAACCATGTAATATTAGCGTAACGTAAGCCGCGGCCATGTTTGACAGATAGAGTTGCGTGTTTTAATCGTCTGCAAAAAGTTGAAAGACGATACCCATTGTGACATTAGTTGCTTCATTCACGGTAACTAAAATGATCTGAGATACAAAAGCACCGTCTTACATTTCGCCACAGAAACAACATCCAGAATTGGTTCATTACATTATTATCCGTCAGAGTGGACACCAGGTGCTTCCTGCCGTCAGATTCCATGACCGTCAAAGGCGTGACACCTTAAATGCCTCATTGCAACAACACAGTCAAACCGTCCACGCACAAATGTTACTGTAGAAATGAAAGGAACTTGTATAAATATGTGAAGTTAAGGTTTAGGCAGTAGACATAGCCTGGCCATTCAACTGTTTTACTCCTCTATCCAAAGAGTTTGGGCACATGTCTGATCCTCCAAGGTTTCAGTGGACCTGATTGACAAGAGGGTAAAGCAATCAGAGAACTTATTAAGTTTGTTTTTAATGATTCGGTCATATCTGAGGGGAAATCTGCTGCTTTTAAGAGACTGAAGGAACCCCTGTGATTGAACAGTCCTAAATCAGATGGTGGAAGCAATTTGCTGTGAGGAGGATTCCAGATGCTACTGCATTCGAAAGTGGGACCTGAAAAAAGCGGAGGCAGAGCTAAAGGTTTCAGAGTAGAGGAGATTTTTTCGTACGTCTTATACTTGATTTTCAAATGTATGCAGTATGTATACATTTTTGTCCCTGTAGAGAAATTTGTTCTCTGATTTTTTACCCATCCTTCAACCAGTGCCTTAGACGCAGTGCAGGATCTTGGTCATGACTACCTAACTAGCGGTTTTAGCCAAATGTGCATGTTTTGATTTGATGGGGGAAGGACACCCCGTGCAGATATAGAGAACATGCAAACTCTCCACAGAAAGGCCAAACCTGGGACCCTCTTGTTGAAAGGCAAGAGCACCACCGGCTGAAGTCAGAGGCCAGATTCAGGTGGTCTGCAGAGTAGGGTAATAATGAATGTGGGAAAAACAATAAAGAAGCATCTTAAAGATTGAGTGTTCAAGGAATGAAAGTATTAGTTGATATTGATGTTTTTCAAAATGTGTAGGTTTTGGGTCCAATCTGGTGTGTAAACAATTGGGGCTGTGCTCAATATATCACATCGGCAATATACCATTACACTTGACAATACATGTGTCGTATTGAGGCAGCTGCATCGTGATACGCAAATAATAAAAGAAAATTCATTCAGTATGCTCGTTTGACACCAGGGTTAATTCAGAGCGTATCACAACACATACACTTACTGCTCTAATAGCAGGTTTAACTTGAGCAGAGTCAAATCTTCTAGTTAGTGACCCATATGATAATGTCTCATATGTTTATTTGAAATATGTATTGTATTATGGACGCTGTAACCAGTAACACTATCGGGATACGTATCATATCGTGGACCTTGTATCGGGATACGTATTGTATAGTGGACCTTGTATTGGGATGCGTATTGTATTGTGGACCCTGTATCGGGATACGTATTGTATCGTGGACCATGTATCGGGATATGTATTGTGGACCCTGTGTCGGGATACGTATTGTATAGTGGACCTTGTATCGGGATGCGTATTGTATTGTGGACCCTGTATCGGGATACGTATGGTATCGTGGACCATGTATCGGGATATGTATCGTGGACCCTGTGTCGGGATATGTATCATATCGTGGACCTTGTATCGGGATGCGTATCGTGGACCATGTATCGGGATACGTATCGTGGACCCTGTATGGGGATGCGTATCGTATCGTAAAGTTGGCAATACCCAGCCCTATAATGTACAGGGCACAAAATACAACCACACAGACAGGGTTCACATGACAGGGATGCGAACCCAGGACCACTTTCATCTGAAAGCTTACCACTACTTCACTGTGATTGTAAAAGATTCAATGCCGACCTGAAAAAAAAAACAGAAATCGCACTCGCAATACAGAGAAATCTGAAAAAAAAATCATATTAGCATATTTTTCCAAAAATGTGCAACCCTGCCATACTACCAAGTATGAAATATAACCAGAAATATGCATGAAAAATAATAATGAACTGTCCAAATTAAACTGTAGAAGACAATGTGGGGAACTAATTACACATCAGTAAAATGTGTAAAGCGTTTGTAGCTCATATGATACTAGCTTTGGCGACGTGTCAACATGGCTGCCAGAACATCATCATCTCGAGCAACATCGAGCCGCGGCGATGTGTAAATCAATACAGTTGTCGAGATGCATAAACGTTTTCTCTGGCTGGGCTTCCACACTCCGCACACTTCAAATGGGAGCTTGGAAGATGACACTGAGAAGACTTCTGATGCAGATTTGTTCCAAATTTTTTGTGTGTGATCCCATAGAAAAAAAATACACTATCAGCGGCCAAGATTATTCAGCATCATTCAACATATGAAACACTAACAAAGCAAAAACGGGTGGAAGAAAGCCTTGTGTTTTCTGGCTCATTAATAACAGTTGTCATTGTAAAGTATTGCGTCGATCTGTTGAGATAATGAAGTCAAGGTTTTTTAGTCAAGATATTGTCAGGTGATGGGTAATCTTTAGTCTATCACTTGCCGCGTATGAAATCATAACATATACTGTCGAAGTACTATACCTGACTTTTTCCTAGTAGTGGAATGATTTTTTTTTTTTCCTTTTTTTGGTATATTGCAAACTCTGACATTTTTGGGAATCTAAATATAAAGCATTTATTGTCAAATTTCTTAGTTTACAGGACAGGCTAGTTCTCTTGCATTCCTGTGACTATGACCCTAAAAAGTGACCCTGCCAGTGGTGAGATGTGCTTATAAACTCGTCTCTAAGAAGAAACACAATTTTAGAAATGTGTTAGAAATGTTAGGAATGAGCTTGGACCACAACTGTCAACTCATTTTACTCGCTCCTTCTTCCATTATTTGTGATTTCAAAAACCATTTAAATAAATCAGGTATAGTCCCTTTAACCTCTTAAGCCCGTGGCTGTTTTTTTCTGAATTTGGTATACATATACTCTGGAAGGCGTTAACAGCTTGTAAAGTGTCTCAAATGTGTCTCAAATGTTCATATATATAGTTCATAGAGCGGGTTGTCTTGTAATCGGAGGGTTAGCGGTTCGATCCCCGCAGGCGCACACTGTCGTTGTGTCCTTGGGCAAGACACTTCACCCACCTTGCCTCCAGTGTCTGCGTACACTGGAATGAGAGTGTGAATGGGTGAGTGGTTCCTTGATGTAAAGCGCTTTGAGTGCCTAAAGCAGGTAGAAAAGTGCTATATAAATGTGACCATTTACCATTTATTTACCATATTGCTCTCATATGATATGAATGTCTATGTGGATACTGTAGATGTGAACATTTTCAAGAAAATCATAGTCTAGGCGGAATCCCATTGTAATAAATAGGTCTGAATTTTGCACTTTTTGGCCAAAAAAAAAATCTAATTTGTAATATTCCAATGAAATTTAAAATTTTGGATCCTATTTACATATTTGGTCATGAAATACAGTTTTTCCAAGAAAAAAAAATACACTTTTTTTGTGAACACATCTAAAAGTGGCAAGTCCCCAAAAACGGGGACCTTAGGGCTTAAAAGGTTAAAATATTTCAAAACATGTTGCTGTTTTTTCCTTTCAAGGTGAACTTTTGAGCACAAAATAAAAATAAAATCTGGCTCTATCCATTATTCTGTCGTTGAAAATGTTGGCAATTTTTACATAAGATTAAAATAAACAAGGATTGTCTCTAAAAGTGGCAAGTCCCCAAAAATGGGGACGCTAGGGCTTAAGAGGTTAAAGTGTTTTTCCAATCCAAAGCCAAAGTATAGTGAAATAAGGACTCTTAGCTAAAAGTCGTCCTCGATTTGATTCCCTGTATGTTCTTCCAGATTAAGTTTCTGCTTAAATACAGGTAGCCTCAACATTTTTTAATTACTCTAAGATACACATACGTCGTCCCCCAAGTTCTACAACCAAACGAACTTCCAGGAGGCTTTTGGTGCATCAATATCGTTCATCAGGTCTGGCCATATTGCACTTCGAGCAGTCCAGTTTTTCAATGCCAGGTCGAGGTGGGGGCAGCCTCGATGCTGCACACGAACGTCCCGAATCTTCTCAGTTAGCCTTTAATGGAGAACTTGCCGGATCCTGGTGCATTCTTATTAAGGCGCCCCGATCACACCGCCATGTTAACTCTTCCATCTCATTTCGAACCCTGCTCCAATTACTTTATCAACACTTAACCCCGGCATTAATTGGTTTCACAAGAGCCCAGACTGCACACCAGCTGCGGAACCGAGTAATTTGAATCTGCTTAATTTGGGAAGGTGCCGCTATCTCCTGCTTTCCTAGTTTAATTTGAAACAATACATGTTTTTTCCTCTTTTCTCTCTCGTCTTTAGGGCCTTAATGAGGAATTAGAGCCAATAGCATTATTCATTAAACTGTGCTTGCCAGCTATTTATCACTGTAACAATATTAGCATATTTGTTTGAATTTTCAACACTTTTTTAGCATTCGAAACCAGGTTTAGCATTTTTAATAATCTGGCAGGGAATGCGACGCACCAAATTGAAAGCAGAAAAAGAACCGGTAGCGAGCCCTAGAAACATACTAAAAAATCCTTTATAAATCCACGTGCACATCGCCAACGTGCACACTCGTCTAATTACCGCCTCCCCCGCTCCCGTCTACTCTTCTGCACCTCCGGAGAGATGCAGGTGTAAAATATCACATTTTTCCAGGATTTCTCCCTGAGGTGGCCCTGGCTCGGACTCACACGGCACCCGAATTTTCTCCTGCTTTCATATTCCGTGATTCGTTTTCCACTACAAACATGTTCCCCCTCCCACCGCGGCCTCGCTTTGAAGTGCGTGCCACATGTGCGCAGGTTTGTTTGCTTGTTAGCAGGTGAAGAATGAGCAGACAATTAGGCTTGAATGGATGGAGGGCCGCGGAGGGCGTCTGTTAGCGGTAGGATCTCGCTGCTCTAGAAAACCCGGCGTAGATGTGGAAAGTGATTAGCGCGCTCAGGTCTGCGATAGTGAAGGAACCTGCCTCTCATGAATGATTATACAGGTCCTAATGGCTGTGTGCTCAATAGAAAAGGAAAGGGGAGGGGGGGGGGGGGGGGGGGGGGCTGTGCATGGTTTGATTAATCCGATGCCATGAAACGCATCCAACACAAACATAACCTTGCGCATATTACAGTTATTACGGAAGAAGTCTCCACGAAAGTCTTGTTAGAAGATAAAGAGTTTTGGGTTAAGCTGTACTTTGTTTGCAACCTATATTTTTCACACAGTTCGCTAGCTATTTGCTTTACTTTTAGAGCTAAAACTTTGTCACTCACTTCTACTCTCACGTATTGCAATGAGTTGTGGGCCTTGACCAAAAAACCAAAGATCTAGAATACAAGCAGAAGAGTTTCCTAGGGTTGTGTGCATCAACTGAACAATTCACATTGATATTGGAGCAGGGGTTATGAGTCATGAAAGTCCCCTTCTGTCAATGTGTTTTTGGTCACTTAAAACTGAATCTACAGCTGCTTGGAACAAACTCCATGGGTTGTTACTTCTGAGTCTCACGAGCGACGCTGCTCACTACGAACACGTCACTGCAAATAATCTAATCTGATTGCACGGTTGTGTTTGTGTTTGGTTGAGGCCCGAACCAGGGCGAGATGACCAGACTGATAACCCTGTGCATAAAAATACAGAGGGTTAACATGAACTTGCAAGGCTAGAAAAATGACCAACTTAGTCAACTTGGATGGCTTGAATCTTTTTTTGGACGTCTCCCTGGGGAGATGCTCTGGGAATGTCCCACCATGAGGACACCCCGGGGAAGACCAGTGGTAGGCAAACAATATTTCAACCACTATGTCACTCTATAAAGCCTCTGCACTGCAAAAAGTGATCTTTTGATAAGTTAAATTTGCTTGAATTCAGAATATTTGAACCTGTTTTGAATCATTTTGACTTGCCAAGTAAAATGATCTGCCAATGGAACTAGTATTTTTGCACTTACTACAAGAAAAAGCATATCATTTCTAGTAAATTAGATTTATTATCATTTTTTGTATGCAAGAAGTTGTGTTTTCTTAAT
>OMNZ01019160.1:0-11170 GCA_900303255.1 Lesueurigobius sanzi | reverse complement strand
AACCAAACAAAGCCGCGATTCTGCCACTAAATAGAGGAGTGTCCACGGGGAGCGCTGCTGCCACTTACCACACACAGAACCACAAAGTTTAGCACCACCTTCAAGCAATTGGAATCTTATATACGCTGGAAATGATTCAAATCCTTCAGAAGTTAACCGTGACAATGATTGATACTTAAATGAGGCTTGAATGACTTGCCATTTTTGGAGAAGCCTTGAGCAAGGTTTGTGGCCTGATACAGCACTTGTGAAGACAATATTTAAGAAATCATTTTGAGGATCAGCATTTTAATGATGGGGTACGCGCAGTGTTGGGGAGTAACTACATACATGTATTTAAAATACGTATTCAGAATACTCATTTTTTAATACTCTCTCATTTGAGGGTATTTTGAATGCAGTTACTTTTCAAATACCAAAGGAATACAGAGAGGAGAAAGGAAGGAAGGAGAGACAGAGAGGAAGAAGAGAGAAGGAGAGCGAGAAGGCAGAGAGCGAAAGAGAGAGAGAGAGAGAGAGGAAGGAGAGCGAAGAGTGAGAGAGAGGAGGGAGAGAGACAGAGGAAGACGAGAAACAGAGAGGGGGAGGAGAGAGGGAGAGGAAGGAAGGAAGGAGAGAGACAGAGAGGAAGAAGAGAGAAGGAAGGGAAGGAGAGAGACAGAGAGAGGGGAAAGAGAGGGAGAGGAAGGAGAGCGAGAAGGCAGAGAGCAAAAGACAGAGGAAGGAGAGAGACAAAGACAGAGACAGAGAGAGACAGAGTAAATTTGGTGAAAGAGACAGCTTTCACCAAATTTACACAAAAATATAGAGCAAATCAAGGTGAAAGTATCTAAGTATTCAGAATACAGTACACTGATTGGGCAAAGTAACTGAATACGTTACAAAATACATTTTAAGACAAGTATTCAGTATTCTGTAACTGAATACAAGTATTATAGTAAGTAGTACAAGTAGTATAAGTATTCTCCCCAACACTGACTACGTGACATAATCCCAAAGAAATATTCTCTTTAAATGGCCCAGAAAAATCAGCCAATTGATGAACAATGTCAAACATTTTAACACAAGCAACATTTATCAAGCAAAGTAAAGCATTTTAATACATTTTTAGTTTTTGACGGCCAACCATTGGTCGTGTCCTGCTACATTCAGCCTGACTCCTGCTTGTAATAGCCT
This sequence comes from Lesueurigobius sanzi, assembly GCA_900303255.1. Classification (NCBI taxonomy): domain Eukaryota; kingdom Metazoa; phylum Chordata; class Actinopteri; order Gobiiformes; family Gobiidae; genus Lesueurigobius; species Lesueurigobius sanzi. The sequence continues at coordinate 9,994 of OMNZ01019160.1, read as the reverse complement.
CAGTGTAGTTCCCCAGCGCGAGGCCCTCTGCTTGTGCTACGACGTAGTTAGCCACAGACAAGAGGCAGGGCCCTTGAGCGATGAGTGGCAGTGTACAAGTGGCTGGAAACCCATTTGACTCACCAGATCACACGCTCTACACTGTGCACACGACCGGCCGCCAGCCCTCGCCACAAACGGCATATATTTGTAAGAATTACAATAATAGGAACCCCGTCAGCAGCAGGACCTTACAGATTACAGGCCAGTACGGTTATAAAACACACACCCAGCCAGGTAACCCAACAATTACATTTAAAGCATGTATTTTCTACTTAGAACAGAACTTTTCTATATTATTAGTCAAATTGGTAACAACACAGATACATGGGACCAGTAGCTTCTTACAGCATTACCCAACAAGTCACATTTTACAATCATTTTCTTTTTGTTCTGAACATGTTGAACACACTCCTCAAACATTTAAGGCAATATAGTAAAGTATAAAGTGGAAACTACAGTTGTTTTTATATATTATGTCGAATTATCGTCTTGGCTGCAGGTGACCTCCTATAGTTACTCATGTTTCTACGAAGCCTCGGTAGCCCTCTGCCATTTTTGTTACATTAAAGTAGCTCACAAGGTAAAAAAGGTTGGAGACCCCTGTTGTAAACTCAGACATAATACTGTCCATATGAAATTGACAAAACGGGCTTTATATTTCAGAGTTTGCCGGCCACTTTTCTTGCATTTCTGTGACAGTGACCGTGAAAAGTGATCCCACAAGTTGTGAGTTGTGCTTTCAAACTCATCTCTATGAACGAAATTGGATTAGAAATGTGTTCGGAAAGTTAAGAATGTGTTTGGACCACATCTATCAATTTAATTTACTCGCTCCCTCTTTCATGAAAACATTTATTTTTTAAGTCTATAAGGTATAGTGCCAACTGTTTGCTCACCTGTACTGCTGGATCTCCACACAGTCCAGTGATGGTACCAGTGCAAATAATACTGTGCGAGTCAAATGCTTTTATAGACCTATTTATAGTTGATTAGTTAACCCTTCCTGTGTTCGCGACAGCACTTGTTGATCTATACCAGTCACACATATGCCACATAGCCTCAAAATTAGAAAAGCCCCCCCCCCCCTCTCACAGTTGCAGCTCATCAGCACTAATCCCTTCCCTCCATCTCATGCCTGCCATCTAATCCAACATCTATCAGAACCAGCCACCTCCTCAGCAGTCAAAATACACTGCTAATCCGCGCTACAGCCAGACATCATTGTGCGCAGATAATTGGGGAGGTCTGTGCTCGTGTCTCCAATCTGTGGCAGTATGTTGGTTTATCACTTTGGCCGGGTGGGGTTGATTATGTGAGGTATGGAGATGAGCGTTTGACCAGCCACCGCCGTTGGACACGCGGAGAACACTGTTAATCCTGTCCTGCTGATCGGGAGCAGAATTCATGATTAGGGCTGGGTACCTTTCATGTTTTTTCAATACTAGTACTTTAACGACACTTGGTTTACGATACCGATACCTGAACGATACCTTTTTCGATACCTATGCTAAATTATTGGTCATCTACACAAAAAAGTAAATATCTAGAAGGTTAAATGACCCAAATTCATCTTATTTATCTAAATTTGAGCTGTTTTAGTGGCTCATTTGACCTGATTCTAACCACTTGTTTTGACTTGCTTAGATTTCTACTTCGTTCCTTTTTTATTTATATTAATTTACCAATGGGGTCAGAAAATTGGTCTTTGGGCAGTTTTATTTCCCTAATTCAAGTGAGATTACCTTAGAATCAGTAAAAATTGTCATGAAATAAACCAAATAATCTAGATGACAGTAGTAAATGTGCCTAATCTAGTCAAAACTGCTCTAAACAAGAACCATAAAACAGAACAATAATGATCATTTATTCTATAAAATACGGTTTCTTTTAGTGTTTTAATCATGTATTTGAGCTGAAACACCTTAGCCCTTTCTTTAGTGCAGTCTCAGATCCACCAGGAAGACAAATTTGCTTTCTAAAGATAAATATTTGTTTGGTACCAGCTTTCGGTACCAATTTATTTTTCGATATCGGTAGTACCTTCATTATTTTTTCGATACTGTACTGGTATCGTTTAACGGTACCCAGCCCTATTCATGATCGGTTTGTAACACTCTTCAGTCTTACCTTTACCATCAACAGAGCGAACAGCTTTGTTCTTGTTGAGAAAATGGATGAGAGGAGAATGGATGAGATGAGTGATGAAAGGGCTGACTGATGCATATAATATACTAGAGTGCCCCACTGCCCATAGGGATAACCTGTGGCTTTGCTCTATGTTCGACCTGGACTGATATCTAACAGAGGCCCTAACAACATGGCTCCATCATATATCCATGTTATCGGTTGTTATCAGGTAGCAGTAGACATTCAAACCCCCAAGTATCGATATCGCAAGCTAAAAAGCTGGATCGGTGCATCTCTAATAAAAAGGTGTACCATAGATTATTGACACAGAGGCAGGAACACCAATGGCTCCATGTTGTAGATGTAAACCTGATCTTGGGACACACCACTGCTTGAAAGATTCAAGACACATACACAAAATGTCTAATGGCAGCTGCATCTCACTCCAACATTAACAGACATCTCTTTGGACATCCAATAGTATTCTCAAAGAGTCCCGAGCGCCTCCGTGAACTAGTGTCAGAAGACCTGCTGTTAGGCTCATTAGAAAAATCATCGCTGCAAACTATTTGACATTTTGCAATAGCAGATGCTCAAACTCTTGATTGAAAAAACATTTTCTCTGGCAGTATATTAGCAAAAGCAACACTGCTGCTTGTATGCCAATTATCACCGCAGTGACACAGCCATTCCAATTAACAGGTTGAAAGCGTCAAGTTAAACATTCATCTGACAGCTACAAGAAGACGACCGACTGCTCAATCAGTACTTTGTTCATTTCTCCTTGATATAAAAGGCTTGTGAAAACTTCTTGGTCCTTTATGAAGGTTAGATCTGGCCAAGAAACACGAGCCGAGCACAGAGGCACTGAGAAACAGCTCATGCGGTTGTTGAAATTATTTCCTCAAACTGGCCATTGTTTATGCCTTTTGAAATGGCTCGTTGTGGCAGGATGGAAAAGGCACTAGTCCAGGTGTTTTGTAACATGAGGTGTGCAACTAAACTGCTGCCAGAGGAGCTGATCAATCACACCTTCCCTTTAAGGGGCCGTCATGACAAATCTCAGGTGATAAAAAGCATGTTTTACATTTAATGTGAAGCAAAAAGGTGAAGAAATAATATGAAAACAACAACATAAATAATGGTGGGTCCTGGGTTTTATAAAGGGTTATTATGATGACCTGCCACATCATATTATACCACAATTTTGATCAAACTGCAGTCACTATTGCTTCCAACGTCCATGTCTGTGTTGTTTTAACACTTGCTCTAGCCTCTAGGTGTGTCTGATCTGAATGCAACAATGCACTTTGAACAGTTTGCCTACCATTTGCAGTATAAAACAGATTAAAGTTAATGTTTCTTCTGTCACTGCATGTCGTCTGTGGGTGCTCATTTACACAGGTTCCCTTCTTCATCTGCCTTCATCTTCCCATGGCCTCTAGTTACCAAGCTAGAAGGCAACAGAACCTGCATCTTCTTGAACACTATGCAGAATGTGTAGATTTTCATGCATGTTTAATATTAGAGCCAAACGTTGAGATTGGACTTGACCGGAAGTTCAACTTGCAAATACAACTGTCCACCTATGCGTTTCAAAAGCCAGCAGGGGGAATTTGATAAAGGTGGTCAGAAAAGTCTAATGCACAGATTATTCAGCAGTGTTTGTTCAAAGCTTGGCCAAACAGAATAATAAGGACACACACAGTAGCCCAGGGGTTTGAGGGGATGTGGACTGAGAGGGGCTTACAAAAGAAGTTTGAAGTTGGATCGTGGCATGGCAGGGGAGTCTGCAGCCAGCTAAATCAAAGCCGAATGAGAGCAGCGCATCCGCGGGAGGGGGCAGAGCACCCTGTGAAGGTGTGCCAGGAGATGAAGAGGAGGGGAGCAGAGAGTGGGAAAGGCTGGGACTCCAGATCCAACACAAATCCCACATTCAAAGACTTTGAGGTCACTCATTCCTGCACACGAGGAATGCAGAGGAGGAGTCTGAATACGCACTACAGACTCATTTATGGAGGCTGCTGGCCAAGGACAACATTTGCAGAGGACCTACTGGAAGTGTGCCAGGAGGGTTAGTCAAAACATTGCATATGCTTGCCTCACATTATTACTGGCAGATATTTGGGGGCTGTGTGAACAAGTGGACATCAGCATAAAGGGAAACCTGGATAGAACATAGAAACTGATGGGAAAAAGCTGCTACGTCTTAACACAATCACTGAGCCAAACAAAAGCTCAAGTCGGTGTAAACTCCGCCCAGAACAGTTTGTTATAAAACGATATGGGTTTCAATTACAGCCTCCCACCTGTGGTACTGGGTCTGAAGAAACTGGAACTCCTCCTTGATGCGGTCTAGTGTTTCTGGGTAGGTCAGTTTCAGGGACTGAGGTGCACCCGACGCTGCGGCAGCGGCTGCAGCTGCTGCCACCACAGATGCCGAGGACCCCGGGGGCGGCTGCAGAGGTGCCTGAGGAAACAGGACAAGAATCATCACATGATATCACTTGTATATGGATGCTGAGAGGAGCTGTAGTGTAAAACGTTTAGCCTAATTTACAAATGCAACCGATAAACAACCTCTGTGTTGGAGTGGATGAGTTAGACCCAACACACACAGAGCACAGACCTTATTTAATAACTGACAGAGAGTATGTAGCTTTACTTCAACCAGATATATTCAAGTTTAGAATTGCTTTACACAACCCCACAAGGCCCACATGCATTTTCAGAGGAATCCCCATCTCACAATGGCACAGTAACTAAACTCCTAGATCATTTTTTATTAGTTACTCGACTGGACAAAGCAATGTCAACAAATGACCTTGAATTTGCCTGAAGAAAAACACATTTATAATCCAAATAAAAGAACACTCTCACCAGAGGACACATTCTCTTAACCAGCGTCTAAAAGAAACAGAACAGTGGCAGGTATTCCAAAAATTTGCAGCCCGGACGGCTATGGACCCCTCCCCTAAATTCTGGGCTTAGTCGCCCCTCTCTGCAGGGTTCAGAGCAATTAGGAGGCTACAACCATAGAGGTAATGCTGCGGGACAGGCACACAAAGGGGGCTGAGAGGAGGACTAGTGGGGCGGCGAGGGACTGTTCGTCTATCTGTCTATTTGGCTCAGTGTCAAAATAACAGGCTGAAGAATCTGCTGGGGCCTGGGAGCTGCTTCAAGGGCCAGCAGCCTGTGGTCAAGAGAGAGACATTGAAGTTCAGTGACGGGCATTAATGAGCGGCTCTCGGGAGAATGCTGTTAGCAGCAGGTTAATTTGATACAAATTTCTGACCTGTAAGGCTAGCCCAGTGCTATAAACGGTCTCGCCAGTGTCGGTTTAGGCGCAGTATTTCCTCCCCACAGACATTAGCAGAAAATGAAAGAGGCATTTTGTTTTCTTATTGGGCACATTCTTTACCTGTAGTCTCGGAGCTCCGTCTGGCTCCCTGGTGATTGATAATAACGGAGCCAGCTTCCTTTGGGCAATTTGCTGGCATTTGCATTTAAAGAAATAGGAGCGTTTGTTTTTGTATTCTGGTGCACAGTTTCAGCCGCGCAGTGGAGGGTTGAACCAGACTGGAAGGGAAACGCTTTTACTGCTGTTGGCATGGAATTTTAATTTTCATGATTTGATTGCTTCTTTATTTTGAACACGTCATGTACACAATCATTACTCTAGAGAGAAACATTTAAATTAAAAGAAATATATAAAACATGTATATATACATGTTTGAAAGGGAGTAGGAAGAAGTTATTTGACCCTACCCCCATTTTCATACTTTATCGTAAAAAGGCCTGTGCTCAATATATCGTATCGGCAATATATCGTTATGGAGCACTTGACAATACACGTATCGAGGCACCTGTATCGTGATACGCAAATAATAAAAGTAAATGAATTAAATCTGCTTGTTTAACCCCATGGTTTATTCATAACACATCACAACACACTCACCAACTCCTGCAGTTGCTGGTTTCAGTTGCAGAACATATTTAGCACGATAAAAACTACTATTTATTGTACCTAAGATCATTTTTCTTCAGTTTCTTAGGAATATGTATCGGGATATGCATCGTATCGTGAAGTTGTTGACAATACCCAGCTTTAATCATAACTATATATTCTTCACATGTTACGCCTTATTCTCTTTTTGTCTACTACATTGTAGTACATTGTACATGATCCTCTCTTGTCAACAATCCCAGAACAGCATACACTCAGCCCTTTAGTCAACCATTTGTCAATAACCAATATCACTGCTCAACTCAAATAATTCCACAGTCTACACAGAGGAAACTGTGGCTACAAATGCATCAGCATGGAGTGAATGAACCCCCCCCCCTCCCTTACATGTGTGACTTATGTCATATGAAAAGCAGTATACAAATAAGATTCCCTTCCTTTCCCTACACAGATATAATTGGCAGTCAAGTACTTTTTTGTGTTTTGTGAAAGGAATAGGCTTGTACCGGATTTTAAATGGTTTTATAATGATTTTTAAGTTTTTGCACTGGCCCCGTTTAACCTAACGTCAACATAGGGCCATTTGGAGACACAACCATCTCTACAGCACTCCACCAATCAGGCCTTTATGGTGGAGTGCTACAGAGATGGTTGTCCTTCTGGAAGGTTCTCCCATTTCCTCAGAGTAACGCTGGTGCTCTGTCAGAGTGACCACTGGGTTCTTGGTCACCTCCCTGACCAAGGCCCTCTGCCCATTTGCTCCGTTTGGACGGGCGGCCAGCTCCAAGAAGAGTCCTGGTGGTTCTGAACTTCTTCCATTTACGAATCATGGAGGCCACAGTGCTCTTCAGGACCTTCAATGCTGCAGCAATTTGTCTGTACCCTTCCCCAGATCTGTGCCTCGATACAATCCTGTCTCAGAGGTCTACAGACGGTTCCTTTGACTTCATGCGCTGTCAGCTGTGGGACCTTATACACAGGTGTGGGCCTTTCCAAACACAGCTGGAGTCCAGTCAAGTTGTTGAAACATCTCAAAGATGATCAGAGGAAACAGGATGAATCTGAGCTCAGTATTGAGTATTATGGGCTGTGAATACTTATGTACATGTGATACTTCCTTTTTTTCAAAAAAATTGAAGTTTGTTAGAATCAAAATTCTAACAAACTTTTTTCACTTTGTCATTAAGTATTGTGTGTAGATTGATTAGAAAAAAACTATAATTTAATGAATTTTGGAATAAGGCTGTAACATGAAGTGAAGGGGGTTGAATACTTTCCGGATGCACTGTATGTCCACTCTTAGCCTCAATAAATAAAACTGTCAAATATTAAAAACAAAATATAAAAACAACAGAATGGTATACCATGTTGTCACAAAAAATGTTACCGACAGAATCCTGCAATGATGAAATAAAAACAGCCCAGGTTTAAATGTATAGTTCATTTTAAAGGTTGGTGCTTTTTAAGCGACAGGTCCATCATGTGTGAGTCACAGCTCATTGTTGGCCTTAAAATGATTAGTCAAAGATTCTCTAAAGAAGAGTGCATTGTTTCTGTTGTACAACTCTGATTGTCCCATATGTGACCTATTGTACTGAAGTATGGGGAAATACTACATTAATCCAATTTTCCGATTACAGAAAAGACCCATTAGAGCCATCAGTGGAAGTGGATACAGAGACAAATCCAATATTCATACAGTTAAAATGAATGCAACCTTCTAAAAACTATGTATAGCTCATCAGAAAGATTTACCCAACGACTTGCAAAACAGATTCATTAAGAGAGAAAGTAGTAGGTTTGTACTAAACCTATAGGTTCAGAACAACAATAAAGAAAAGATGTATTTCAATCAAAGGCGTCAGTTTATGGAACAGTCTTCGCTGTGAAATTAAAACTTCAAGTCCACTTATTGTTGAAAAAGAATGTCAAATGTTCAAAGTTACAAAAATATAACTCTGTAGATAGATAGAACATTTGTCTCACATTATTGTAGTGTCTAAAAATGTATAAGATGGCTGTGCAGGAGGCTTAATCCAACTGGAAATGTTTATTATTTTGTGTTGATAAGGGGCAGACACTGCTTACATCATCAGTGACATCAACTGGAGGCAGGAAGTGAGCAAGAGGACCAAGATTAAACTAGAACTAGCCATTACAAGTGTAAAACTACAACTAAAAACTGTCGCCCTGTTGTGGCTTAAGGAGCAAGAACAAGAGGAATGTTGATGTGACGTTCATGACCGAATCGGCTCTTTTGAACGGCTCTTTGAGGTGAACGGATCGAACCGGATCTCATTTGTGAAAAGAGCTGGATCTTTTTTTCAGCCAAAGTGATGTAGATTTACCCTAAAAGGCACTCCAGAATCAGCACGACAGCAGAAAAGGCCACAGAAAAGAAAGATTGTTGCACTAAAAATAATTTGTCCAACAGATGTAGCCTTTTTTCATTGACTGTGGCACAAAATTGGATTCACAAAGAAGAAATAGAACTCATCTCCGTCATCATTTGGTGTAATCTGGTTTCACCCTGATTTAGCTCTGGTCTAGTCCACTTTCTGTCCCGTTTTAGCCCTGGTTTAGACCCTGTTTATCACTAGTTTAGCTCAGTTTTAGTCCCGGTTTAGCCCTGCTCTAGTTCTGATGTAGACCTGGCTTTGTCCAGTTTAAGACCTGGTTCAGTCCAAGCTTTGCCTGATTTTAGACTTGGTTTGGTCCAGTTTTAGTTCAGATTTAGACTTGGTTTAGTTAAGTTTTAGCCCTTTTGGTTCATTTTAAAAAGAAATGGCGTCACTTTAAAAAACAATATAAAAAGGAGCCAGTCTTTTGAATGGCTTTTGAAGACTTGGCTCCCTGTAAAGAGCCATGAATCCCATCACTAGGAATGACATTTGAGACGATAAAATAAGGTTTTATCTGATATTTCCAACAACAGTTAGACATTTATTTATCGTTACTATGACAACAGCTACAGAGGAAATATACAGGGATCCATCTTCCCGTCTCCAGCTAAGCCCCAGCTCCTTTTCATTTACGATATAGAGGAGAGCAACAAAAAGGTTAACGCCCCCTTTTAGGTGAAACTATAGGCTGCGTCCATTGAGATGAATGGGGAAACATCGACTGAGATCTTCACATTTACGCCTGAAAAATAACATTTTATGTGTTTTGTATATTTGTCTGATATAAGAGGTAAACAAATCAAGAGATTTTTTGCTGTAGAAGAGTCACAGAGCGGACAATTGATGTTTTAAAGTGGCTAAAGTTAGCAGGAAGTTAGCATGTTCGGACTTCAATATAAAGTGTTCAGCCGTTCATAGTGGCTTAATTTGATCAAATCCAAGATCAAATTCACATGCCCATATACCAGAGTGTAATTTTGCAGCTTCTTATATTTCAACATTGCTTCGTTTTTGACCTATGAACGGCTAAACACTTTATACTGAAGTCCGAACATGCTAACTTCCTGCTAACTTTAGCCCACATTAAAACATCAACTGTCTGCTCTGTGAATCTTCTACAGCAAAAAATCTCTTAATTTGTTTACCTCTTATATCAGACAAAGATATAACACACATAAAATGTTATTTTTCAGATGTAAATGTGAAGATCTCAGTCGATGTTTCCCCATTCATCTCAATGGACGCAGCCTCTGGTTTCACCTAAAAGGGGGCGTTAACCTTTCCGTTGCTCCCCTCTATACAGTATGTTAAATGCTACGGCATGAACACTATTTCTTGTTAAATGGTTGAAAGCATTCATTTGTCGTCTGTAATCAAGTTCATTTCCAAGCCTCTACCACATTAACGAAAGTGATATTTAGTCATTTACAATCAAATCATTAAGAGAAAATCCCGT
>OMNZ01019156.1:14635-43218 GCA_900303255.1 Lesueurigobius sanzi | reverse complement strand
TTCAGCAACGGCAGATCATTATTGTGATAACATTGTTAATCGCAGTAATACAAGAAAATTGTGAGACAAGGATTTCCAGAACGTCCCATGCCAAGACAATACTGAATTGCAATTAGGTTTTTTGGCAAAATCGTGCAGCCAGAAAGGCCCCGTCCTGGCCCGGGTTCGATTCCCTTTCTGTGTGGAGTTTGCATGTTCTCCCCGTGTCTGTGTAGGTTTCCTCTGGGTGCTCCAGTTTCCCCTACCACTAAAAACATGTACAACAGGTCAGGATGAATGAGAGTGTGTTTGTGTTTGTGTTTGTGAATGCAAATGTGGGACAGTGGATGGAAACTATCCCATGGCTACAATCTGGACTGGTGTGTTTACATGCATGTGTCTCATGTGTGTTCAATAACATGCACTGTCCCAACCAAATAAACAAATAAAAGCTACTTTCCCTGGACACCGTTAAAATGTGCACAGAGGATTGAATACGTACTTCAAAACATAAATCACAAATCTCTCTCGCTCTCACAAAACTTGTTAGAGGATTCGAATTTGTGCACCCCTCAAATTGTGTGCTTTTATAAATACAGTCTAACTCTACACTAACTTTGACCTGTACCTGTATGTTTCGAGTTTTGTAGCTGATCATTATGTTGTAGACCTTCCTTTTCTGGACATGGCCACATCATGGGGCCATATGGTTCTTTGTTACAGGTAGGCTTACTGTCTAAAGTGGACAGTGACCTGGACGAGCACTCTGAGGTGGAGGAGGACAGAGGACGTCCTGAAGTGGGATATGAGAGTGAGAACAGCATGTATGAGGACAAGAAGAAGAAGAAAAAACCCAGAGAGAAGAAGGAGAAGAAGCCCCGTAAGAAGAAGAGAGATGAGGATGACGAAGACGAGGAGGATGATGGAACGATGAAAGTAAGTGTGGATTGGGTGACTTTTTGTTGTTATTTTATTGATAGATATCATTGTTTTGTTAAATACCAAATTTGAGATGTTTGTATATCCCTAGGAACCTAAATCCTCCGGTCAGCTGATGCAGGAGTGGGGTCTTGATGACGTCCAATATGGCTTCACTGAAGATGATTACAAAACCATAACTAACTACAAGGCTTTCAGCCAGTTCCTCAGGCAAGTGTCTGACTGAGTGGGATTATTATGTCATGTTAAACTGCTCTGTGCCGTATCCTGTCAGGGAGCAGCCTCCAACAGAAAGACTACAGTGAGACAGAGAATGGTGTGAGCAGCAAACACAGCACTTTGTGTTTGAGCTCTTGTATAAAGAATGTGTCTCACCTGGGGCTGTCTGGCTCTGTTAGCTCCCGCTGCGCCGTGTGCAGTCAGCTGCTGACTGGATGCTGTGACAGCTGGGAGGCACTGGGACTCTCTCTGACCTACTATCTTTCACAGGCCACAGAGCCACGTCTCAAGCTGCTGTATGACAAATCAGAGCAGCTCATAGGCATTTGGAAAGCAGGGAGGACAAAACTAAAGGGGCACAGGGCTGACAACAAATCACGCTCGGATCCCTTTGGTGCTGAGTGAGGCAGAGCTACATCAAGGAGAATGAAGTGTGACATAATAAAGCTGCCGTTGTTAACCTCTCCCCCTCTGGCTTCCCACAGGCCGCTCATCGCCAAGAAGAACCCCAAGATTCCCATGTCAAAGATGATGACAGTGTTAGGGGCCAAGTGGCGGGAGTTCAGTGCCAACAACCCGTTCAAAGGCGCGTCTGCCACTGCTGTGGCGGCCGCTGTGGCTGCTGCTGTGGAGACAGTCACTGTGGCTCAGCCAATATCTGTGAGCAGCAGCCAGCCGAGCGCTCAGCCGGGACCACTCAAAAAAGCCAAAACCAAAGAGGGGAAGGGTAAGGTCGACTGAACTGTGGCAGGGCGCTCCTGTTAGAAATAATAGTCTCTGTTTTACACACTGTAAAAGCTGTTGAAGAAAATGTGAGTGTTCCAACACCAGTTGTACATGTACCCCTGTGTGGTTCTCAGGACCAGGAGTCCGAAAGAAAAGCAAGGCTGCGAAGGACGTAAAGAAGAAATCCAAGGCGAAAAAGACCAAATCAAAGGCTGGCCAAAGTGGAAAGAAGAAAAAGGCATCCTCGGTATGTCCTCTTCTTTACTAAATAAGTCAATCCATCTATTTCCTACAGATTGTTAAGTTGCAAATGAAGCGCGTTTCAGTTTGCAACTCTGATGTTTGCGTTCTGTTCGCGTACTTCTGCAGAGTGAGGAGGACTTCTTAGAGGAGTCTGACTTTGATGACATCAGCATCCACAGTACCACAGTGCTCTCTGATACACCGGGGGCCACAACCACAAAGAAGAAATCTCGGCGCGGGAGGAAAAAAAGGAAAAGTCTGTTACAGTAATCACAGCATGCTATTTTTTTTTTTTTTTAATCAATTTTTAGAAGAAATAGACAGTTTTCTTTACTTTTCTCAGAAGAGGATGGGGATGGCTATGAAACAGACCATCAGGACTACTGTGAAGTTTGCCAACAAGGTGGTGAAATTATCCTGTGTGACACCTGCCCCAGAGCGTACCACCTGGTCTGTCTGGAACCTGAGCTGGAGAAGGCACCCGAGGGCAAATGGAGCTGTCCCCACTGTGTAAGTACCATTCAAACCTGTTATCATAGTAATGCATGACACCAACTGATAGACTTCAATCTTACTTGGTCAAGTGAGAAAATGGCATTGACGTCACCCCGTCCTTTATGGGCCATGGTCTGTGTTTTCTTTCCAGGAGAAGGAGGGAATCCAGTGGGAGGCCAAAGATGAGGATGAGGAGGAGGAGGAGGCTGTGGGCGAGGAGGAGGATGACCACATGGAGTTCTGCAGAGTGTGTAAAGATGGTGGAGAGCTGCTCTGCTGTGACACCTGTCCTTCGTCCTACCACATCCACTGCCTCAACCCCCCTCTACCAGAGATCCCCAATGGAGAGTGGCTGTGTCCGCGATGCATGGTAACCTCCAAACTATTGTCTAACTAATTATCTTTACCCGTCCGAGAATACAAGGGGATAAAACGAATTTATGGACTGAACTGTGAAGTTGATTTAAATTGATGCTAGGTACTCTCAAGAGTGTGTGTAGATTTAGAGTTTTTACATGCTAATTTCCCTTTAATGTTCATTTTTAGTGCCCACCTCTGAAAGGAAAAGTGCAGAAGATTTTGCACTGGACGTGGGGAGACCCTCCTTTACCGGCTGAACAGCCTCCAGGAGCTGACGGGAAGCCCATCGATCCTCTGACCAAGCCCCCACTAAAGGGTCATCCGGAGAGGGAGTTCTTTGTGAAGTGGGCCGGCCTGTCCTACTGGCACTGCTCCTGGGTCAGCGAGCTACAGGTGAGCCACCAGGATGGTCATGATTGGGCCCAAAAGACCATATTTTTGCTTTATATTTTACTTTTAGTTCTTTTATTGTTGTTTGATTTTACTTTTGAATGTATATTTTTGCCTTTTGTTATTGTAATAATAATTATTTGTTATATAAATCACTTTTATGCAGTCTTGTTACAGAGCTGTGTAACAAATAACGTTCCATCTTTCAGTATCTTTTAATCTACATACTATTACATGCTACTTTGCTGCCAAATAGCTGCATATAAAATACTCAGAGCCAAACTTGACCCTCCTGCACTAATCCTCTGGACCTTCAAATCATTTTGAGCTCTATGACCATACATGACAGAGATCTAAATACCAGCTAAAATGCTGAAAATTCTGAAAAACTAATAAACATATGGGGTAGGACCTCTTTTGTCTATGTGAGGGACTGCACTACTATTTGTACATGGTAAATGTTGAGTTTTGGGCTCCTTCGTGGGGATGTTCGCCCCCCATCTTATAACTAGGACAAAAAAACGTCCTGTGTCCGAGCAAACTTGCCTACCTATAGACTTTCTTTACTTGTCTTACGGATTGGCTTTAATGAGCATTTAAGCATTTAGAGCAAAAGCAATTTTTACTTGCTACATTGTTTTAAGCTATTTTTAGCTGTCATACAGTACTGTATATTCTCTCTTCAAACCCTACCTAGAGTTATATAAAAAAGTTTCAAAATGAACGTTCCCTGGACCTCCACAGGATAATACGGATAACAACAGTGGTGCTCCTTGGAGACGGGGTTGTCAATTTATAAAAATACAAAAAACCCCAGGCACTGGTCAAAATAAAATACCTTTATTAATTACGGCACGTCTTAAAGGACAACTCACACACTGCAAAAGGTGATATCTTGATAAATCTAAATTGGCTTGAAATTGTATGCTTTTTCTTAATTTATGTGCAAAAATACTTATTCTATTACCAGATAATTTTGCTTGGCAAGTCAAAATTGCTCAAAATTAGGTCAGATATTCTGAATTCAAGCAAATTTCACTTATCAAGAGATCAGTTTTTGCAGTGCAGTCAAAATGTGTTTCAGCCTAATGGCCTTCCTCAGGAGTTGTGTTTTGTTTCATCCATGGATTTTGTCTTGTACTTTATGTCATTAAGTTACACTTCTCTGTGTTTTTAAAGTCCAGAAACCATCAGATTTGTTCATGGTCATTTCAGCACTCAAATTACCTCCACTCCAAAGCATTTATTAGCACAAGATAGATAGATAGCAGTTTTCAGACTACATGTAGATTATGCCTCCAAACAGCGCCTGAGCTACGTCCTCTTTGCAGTTGGAGCTGTACCACACGGTCATGTACCGGAACTACCAGAGAAAGAACGACATGGACGAGCCCCCGCCGTACGACTACGGCTCCGGGGAAGAGGAGCTGAACAGCGAGAAGAGGAAGAGCAAGGACCCCGAGTACGCCGTGATGGAGGAGCGCTTCTACCGCTACGGCATCAAACCCGAGTGGATGGTCATTCATCGCATCATCAACCACAGGTGCATCCCCCCAGCGGTCAACATTAGTGACGACATTTAGTAACGGATTCGAGTTAGAAATAAAGAACGACAACAAAGAGAAAGTACATTTTGCTCAAGGGCCACCACAGCTTTTATTTGCATGATGTTGGTCTGTTGAAAAAACTTTAAGTCATAAGAGTAGATTTGTGGATCCAGATGAATATTTTCATTTCCTTAAAAACATTGTGATTCTGCCATTTTTGGACTTTTAATGTAAAATGTCAAATATTATGTCTTGAATTTATTCCATTTCATAGCTACCGGTCAACCTGGTGTATATCTGGACATCCACCCATTCATCCATGTTTACAACCACCAAAGTTCAAGCCTCCCTCAACAGTTACCTCTTTATTTTACATTTAGGTAGTTGATGCTTACAAAAACAAAGATTGGTGGGATCAAATTGTTACTATTCAACATTAAAATGTACCAGTATTTGGCTGTTTGTCTGTGAAAGTTAAGCCTGGTTTACAATGAAAGCAGTGTCCTTTGTGAATTTAATTTATTTACCATCGGCTGTAAATCTAGGTCTATATCCAAAATAAAATGGCGTACAATATGATCATATATGTAGCCAATGCACAATAATAGTAAATAGTCATTTGTTATATTCTATAAGTGGTTTTTTGGCAATATTTACTCACAAACATAATTAAATGTGCTTTTTTTTTCATTTTGTGCTCCCATTGTAGCTTTGATAAGGATGGAGATGTGCATTATCTAATCAAGTGGAGAGACCTTCCTTATGACCAGTGCACATGGGAGGCTGATGACTTTGACGTTCCTGAATACGACAGCCATAAAACTCTATATTGGGACCACAGGTTTGTTTTCCTTTTATTTTCTCTAGTTTTCTTTAACACCCCCAACCCAAATATTCTATCTAATCCAATTATTGGCATTTGCCCCGATCACGTCTCAGGGAACAGATATTAGGAGAGGACCAACGCCCTCTGGTGGTGAATAAGGGGAAGAAACCCAATGAAGAGCGTCCTAAGAGAGAGAAGCCACCTGATACGCCGATTGTAGATGTAGGTTTTTGGCTAGATTTCTGTCACGTTTGAATATTCTGCTTTGTTTTGTTACTGATGATGCACCCTTTATCCCAGCCAACAATAAAGTTTGAAAACCAGCCGTGGTACATCAATGCTACAGGAGGAACGCTGCATCCATACCAGCTGGAGGGGCTGAACTGGCTCAGATTCTCGTGGGCTCAGGGCACTGATACCATCTTAGCTGATGAGATGGGTCTAGGCAAGACTGTCCAGACGATTGTCTTTCTATACTCTCTTTATAAAGAGGTCAGTGTTTTTATTACAGCCCTACTGGAATGTAATTTTTTTTGGGGGTGGATTTGCGCTGTATTATGTGCTATAATTGTTGCCCCTTTTCCTACTCTTTAGGGTCACTCTAAGGGGCCTTTCCTTGTCAGTGCTCCGCTCTCTACTATCATAAACTGGGAGAGAGAGTTCGAAATGTGGGCCCCAGAGTTCTACGTGCTGACTTACACTGGAGACAAGGACAGTAGAGCAATCATCAGGGAGAATGAGTTCACGTTTGAAGACAGTGCAGTAAAACAGGGACGCAAAGTCTTTCGAATGAAGGTAAATTGTATTTTCAAGCTATTTTGCTTTGTATGTATTGGACTCAGTGCTGTATAAGTACACAATGCTCTATAAGGTACCAAATCATATAGTGGTTTTGCATTGCAGAAAGACACCCCAATCAAATTCCATGTGCTGCTTACATCCTATGAGTTAATAACCATAGATCAGGCCATCCTTGGCTCAATCACTTGGGCTTGTCTTGTGGTAGACGAGGCCCACAGGCTCAAGAACAACCAGTCCAAGGTAGAATGACAATTACACTGACTGAAAATGTCATAGTTGATATGTTTATATACTTAAATGCTTAACCTTCAACATGTTCTTCCCAGTTTTTCAGGATTCTGAATGGCTATAAGATTTACTACAAGCTGCTGCTCACTGGGACACCTCTACAGAACAACCTGGAGGAGCTGTTCCACTTACTCAACTTCCTCACGCCCGAGCGCTTCAAGTAAGTGTGCTTTCATCGAGCACTCGCCTTGATATGTGCATACTTTCTCTGTTTGTCCATAGCACTGATAAATCTGTTCAGACACAACTATAATATAATTAATGCAATAGTTTTACTAAAAAATAATGAAATCTACGGCTTTTTTTTTAAGTTTATACATTTATAGATACTTTAAGTAAAAAAAAAAAAAATACAAAATCACATTACTTAAAGGCACTACCTGATGTTTTCCTTGTATTGGAATGAAATTTTGTCAATTACATGAGTTTGCAGGCTTCTTTTGTTGCATTTTTTGTGACAGTCACCCTAAAATGTGACCCTGCAAGTTGTGAAATGTGCTTATAAACTCAATTTTAGGAAGAAATGCATCTCTCCATCCAACCAGCACACCCCGTCCTTGGCTTTTGAGTCCACCCACAAACCCAGTATCATCATTCATAGATGTGCTCTGGTGGACTGACTTTTTAAGTTTGAGGTACAGTGTCGTTTTGTGTGCAGCAACCTGGAGGGCTTCCTGGAGGAGTTCGCCGACATTTCAAAAGAAGACCAGATCAAAAAGCTCCACGACCTCCTCGGGCCCCACATGCTCCGGAGGCTAAAGGCCGACGTCTTCAAGAACATGCCCGCGAAGACGGAGCTGATCGTCCGGGTGGAGCTCAGTCCCATGCAGAAGTAAGGCCTACTGCTGATTAATTACAGCTGTCGGCAAAATGTGATAAAAGTGCGGGGTTTCATAATGACTAATGCATTGGACTTGGGAAAAGTCACTTCGGGACTGACACTCTCTGCTCCAAATGCCAGCAGAAATGTCACTTGAATAACTCTGAACTATAATACGATTCTGATGTATTGCTGTAATGGGTTTCCTTTGACAAATAGGAAATATTACAAGTTCATTCTGACAAGAAACTTCGAGGCTCTGAACTCCAAAGGGGGCGGAAACCAAGTGTCATTACTCAATATTATGATGGATCTGAAGAAGTGCTGCAACCATCCATATTTGTTCCCAGTGGCAGCCGGGGTAGGCCACACCTTTTGTATTTGTGATCTAATTAATTAATAAAGCCGGTTTCTGATGTTATAACAACTCAAACATTTCTCAGGAGGCTCCGGTTTTACCCAATGGATCATATGACGGCAATCAGTTGGTGAAATCCTCAGGAAAACTCACGCTGCTTCAGAAAATGCTCAAGCAACTGAAAGATGAAGGCCACAGAGTTCTGATTTTCTCTCAGGTAAAGAACACGTTTTGTTACGTTTTGTTTTGTGGAGAAAGGCCTTGATTAAAGAAACTGACATGCTTCTAATGCAGATGACAAAGATGCTGGATCTGCTGGAGGATTTTCTGGACTATGAGGGGTACAAATACGAACGCATTGATGGCGCAGTCACGGGAGGACTGAGGCAGGAGGCCATAGACCGCTTCAATGGTCAGCCTGGTTATTACTACTTTGATAAAACACCTTCCTCGTTAGATTCTTGACACATGGCTTTGCTTTTCTGTAGCGCCTGGAGCGCAACAGTTTTGCTTCCTGTTGTCAACTCGAGCTGGAGGTCTTGGCATCAACTTGGCCAGCGCGGACACTGTTATCATCTACGACTCGGACTGGAATCCTCACAATGATATCCAGGTTCGAAAACGCGGCTTTTGCTTCCACTGTTGTCGTTTCTGATTCGATTAGTTCAATATGTCAGTAATCGTCTTTCCAGGCTTTCAGTAGAGCTCATCGTATCGGACAAAACAGAAAGGTGATGATCTACCGCTTCGTGACGCGTGGCTCGGTGGAGGAGCGCATCACTCAGGTGGCCAAGAGGAAGATGATGCTGACTCACCTGGTGGTCCGGCCTGGCCTGGGCTCGAAGACGGGATCGATGTCCAAACAGGAACTGGACGACATCCTCAAGTTCGGGACAGAGGAGCTGTTTAAAAATGAAATGGAGGCAGTAGGTGAGTGGCAAACTAGACTCCAGCCTTTATACTTATTTAGAGATGAAGGGTATGTGAATTGGCCACAACTAGTGCTTTCCAAAAACATCAAAATAAACAGGCCACAGTCATTCAACTAGAACTTAAAACACTTCTCTTGTAGGGTCTAGCACTGTGTCTATCTGGCCCTTACTGACTGAATAGGTGAAATGTTTTGGTGAATAGGTGACAATAAGGATGGTGAGGAGGGCAACGTGATTCACTATGATGATGACGCCATTTCCAAACTGCTAGACCGAAGTCAAGACGCGACAGAGGACACTGAGATCCAGAATATGAACGAGTATCTGAGCTCATTTAAGGTGGCCCGGTATGTAGTGAAGGAGGAGGACGGAGAGGTGAGTATGTTTTGTAATGTGTGTTGTATCATATTCATCAACAAACAAATCCCTTTCTTTAAACATAATGACACGATAAAGTCTTATAGCACAACACAGAAAACAAATAAGAAGTGATAGAGACCTGATGTATTTGTGTCAGTAGTGGCTAGTGTAGAAAAAAAACTATTAATAAACATAATAGATAGATGATATGGACAGCATTACATTGTTGTAACTTTGGTTTCAAATGAAATTCAATCAATACAGTCATACAAGAATGTAACACAAAGCGCCTTACAACTTAGAACCAATTAGCCTGGCACACCAGCCTGGCGTCCTCCATGTATCACATACCTGGGAAGACAGTCTGGGAGGCCGCAGTTGGAGCAGCAGTTCAAATCGAGACTCGAGGTGGGATTAACAAGCCCAGAGGAAACCAATCAGAGAAATGCACAGCGGCCAGGCAGTAAAGACGTCTTTTTTAAACAGAAAAGCCTTCAGTGGTTTTACGAACAATTCCAGATCATTTAAAACAGAAGATAATTGTTATGGTTCGAGACCGGGCATATTATGGGAAATTCTGGAGCTGAAAATGACAGTACGTACCGCAAACTCCTGCCTCTCGCGCTGTGATTGGTCGGGTATTTTGAGCCATTCAAACCACAGACTCCCAGACTGTCGTCCAATGTATGTAATACATGTAGGAAGTCAGGCTTCCCCATTCAACCCCCTGGCCCCCATGAATATTAACCCATAAGAGGCATACCCTTTCATGCACCCAACCAAATTGACACACTTGATTACAATTATTCTTGAGTTTTTGAATAGGTTACACACCAGAACATTGTTACTTGTCTATTTCATGGTTTGATTTCTGTCACCATGTGGCTATACTGTACCAATGGGCCAGGGGCAAGTCCCAGTTTTACTGTACAACTGAATTAATTTGGTTGCCATGGTTCGGGGTGTTTAGTTTTGCATTAAAGCGCTGCTAACAATGTGAACGACAGTAACGGAAAGGAATATACAGCACAAAAACCTACCTCACCATCAAAGCTATAATGTGACAGAAGTTTTTGTGCTGTATATTCCTTTACTTTACTATCGTTCATATTGTTAGCAGCGCTTTAATACAAAACTAAGCAGCTGTAGCCCGGAGTTGTCCCACCTTCCTGGTTTGGAACTGCAGGAAGCACACGGAAACCATTGCAACCAAGTTAATTCAGAAACTAACAATTCTTCCTCTTCCTATGTCATTACGTGTCATAGCATAAAAATGCCAACTTCTTTTAAACGCTGCTTCCAAAGAAATTCCACTTCACTGGTGCAAACTTATGAATACCAAGTATTAATTACAAAACCTGTCGACATGCACATACTGTTTTGTTTTCTCATGATCTTTGAAAAACTCCAGCAGTTTGACTTTTATGGTGACATTTTACGTGTCGTGTACCTGTGCAGGAGGAAGTTGAGCGGGAGATCATAAAGCAGGAGGAGAACGTGGACCCAGACTATTGGGAAAAACTCTTGCGCCACCACTACGAGCAGCAGCAGGAGGACCTCGCGCGCAACCTGGGCAAGGGCAAGCGCATCCGAAAGCAGGTCAACTACAACGACACCACTCAGGAGGACCAAGGTAGCGCCTGCAAGTTTTTCTGCTCGCACATGCTGTATTTAAGTCTTAAGGTGTTGGATGTGCTTTGTCGCGTGGCGTAGTTTAGATGCACTGAAAGGTACGTATGGTGTTTAATTAAAGAATGTGTGCGAGAGCTGGCTATAGGAGGCTCAAACTAGGACACTGTTCCTGGATGAAGACCGCAGAGAGTTATGAATGTAGTGAAGGGAGGCATGAAGCTAGATGTTGTAAAAGAAACTAACTGAGCTGATTTGCTCACCAATCCCTTAAAGAAATAGTAAAAATGGAGATAGCATTCAAATATATACTCATAAATTATAATATACAGGGGCTACAGAAACATATGTGCTAATTCCCTGCTGAATGAATTGCTTATTTTTTTCCAGATTTGAAACCTAACGTTGCCAATTTTGACCTCAAATGTGCGTTTCATTTCGGGCAACCAGACGTCCCAGTTTACCTTTTGAGTCCTCGGTCCCATGTCCCCATACATTCCCCCAAAACCATTCATTTGTCCTGTTTTTACACAGTATCTGGCCCAAATGTCCCAGTTTTTGGCCAGTATGATCCACAAAGTAACACACTTTGCTTGAAAGTGTACTGTATGTCTTTGGGTCACGCAAATGTCCATTACAAAGTAGACACCAATAGAAAATATCAAGTCTATCATGTCAATGTTGATTGGTGCATTTACCATTTAGCGTCAAGAAAAGGTGGCTGCCACTAAATCCCAAATAGACCCTTTCATTGTTTGTAAACATTCTGGGTTTAGGTGGAGGCGGGAAGCTAGGTCCCTATCTATTTCCATTGTAGCTTTTGTCATAGTAACGATAAACAAATGTCTAACTGTTGTTGGAAATATCAGATAAAACCGTATTTATTGTCTCAATTGTCATTCCTCTTGTTCTTGCACCTTAAACCACAACAGGACCACATTTTTTACTTGCAGTTTTAAAATTTATAATCCCTAGTCTTCGTTCAATCTTGTATCTCCTGCTCACTTCCTGCCTCCAGTTGATGTCACTGATGATGTAAGCAGCGAAAGGGTCTGTAGTGTCCCAGTTTTTAAGTAAGACAATCTGGTCACCCTACTTTCATTAGTAAACATTGCGTTGTCTTCGGCATACAAGCATTCCCCATCTACTTAACATATAGCTGCAAAACCCCATTTTGAATAGATTTTTACTTTAAGTGCAGGTCAAGAGCACTTAGTCATCATCAAGCTGTTTTGATTTATTTTGATGTCTCGCTAACGACCCGATTCTAATTCAATATCGGAGCGGTGCCGCGGCGGCACAGGTATCTGACTGAACCCAGCCTCATTAGCGCACTAACAAGGTGACAGTATCTTCACATGGAATAATTTGGATTTACCGGTTCAGGAAATAACTGCGTACAAATTAATCACCTTGTTTATTAAATCCTCTTAGCCTCAACAAGAGCTTTTGACCTTCATTACTTCAGTGTGAGAACTGTTGCATCTTTTGTGTAGCATTCCCAATAGGCTTTGGAACGCGCGATCTAATTGGTTTTACAGATAAGTACTCTCTGAAGTAGTTTCATGGTTCTATTTGCTACCGGTTAATTTCAGATAAAACCGTAGACCTCAAAGGCCATTGTGGTCTACAGTGCAGTTCAGTTCAGTTCTATAGTGAGGCAGCAACCTCAGGGAATAGGAGTCATAGATTAATATATAGATAGTGCATGATACAGTGGTCTGTAGTAATCTGCAGTGCCATGGCGCCCTCATGTGGCCACCAGTGGGAGCGATTGTGCAATGTACTGTTTCTCTCTGATGTGTGACTCAGAGTGGCAAGATGATCTTTCAGACAATCATTCGGAGTACTCCGTGGGGTCCGAGGATGAGGACGAAGATTTTGAAGAGAGACCTGAAGGTGAGTCCAAAGCTTTTAATCCCATATAGTTTGGACACCCTTCATAAAAAAACAAAAACAAATATATTATTGAGGAAAGCCATTGCGGCCATGGATGGGGAAGTTCCCTGGATTGTTGAATTAAAGTTTTTACTCTTTTAGGTGGAAGGAGACAGTCGAGACGGCAGCTCAGGGGTGACAAAGACAAGCCTCTGCCTCCACTGCTGGCACGGGTTGGTGGCAGTATTGAGGTATGGAAAACTCATGGTGGGATATAATGCAGTATGTGTGTATTGAAGGTGATATTTATTACATAGCTACATTCTATAAAGATCCTCAAAATTCAAAGTAAAGTTGTAAATGCATAATGGCAGCCTAATACTCGTTATTTGATAGATACTAGATAAATGAATAATAATAACAAATATCTAACACAAAAAAAAAGAAGAAAAAAAATGCATATACTTTAAGGTAAGGAGCATCAACATATTTCACATCAGGATTTCAAAACTTCTAAACTGGACTGGGGACCTCCAGATTTCAATTAGTGAATCAAGTTGTGTTTATATTTCAGCAGTATAGGTATTTGATAGTTTTATAAATACAGTTGTGCTCATAAGTTTACATGCCCTTTTAATCTTTTGGCCATTTTTCATAGAATATGAATAATAACAGAAATCTTTTTTCCCACTCATGGTTAGTGGTTGTGCAAAGCCATTTATTGCCAAAGAGCTGAGTTTACTCTAATGAAATCATAATGAAACAGGAACTACTCAAATGTCCCTGATCTAGTGTTTACATGACCTTCAATAACTGCCAGGAAAATTGTTCAGGAGCAAAGAAAAACTCACTTCAGCTGAAATTTGTTTCAAGATGCACAATATGTAAACTTTTGATCAGGGACATTTCATGCAGGGATCTTCCTCTTTGAAGATCCCTGCATGAAAGAAAGAACCAAACAATATTATTTTGTGGTAATCAAATTGTATGGCTCACTCTATGTCCTTTATCTTGTGTTCTGTCCAGGTGCTTGGGTTCAATGCGCGCCAGAGAAAAGCCTTCCTCAATGCCATCATGCGCTGGGGCATGCCGCCTCAGGATGCCTTCAACTCCCACTGGCTGGTCCGGGACCTGAAGGGAAAGAGCGAGCGAGAGTTCAGGTAACTCCCAAACTCTTTCTCAACTGAGACCCGTCACTTTATGAATGATTTTTAGTGGCCACATAATAAATAACCTTTGTCGTTAAGTATGCTGGCTGCCAAGTCAAGCTCTGAGATTTATTTCACACAATCTTTTATGGCTAAACAATGGGATTGGAAATGTCTACTATCTGATTTTAAGGTTGATATCGTAGGACGTACGACTGAGAACTTACACAGATTTAAGTTGATACTATTTTTCTTTTGACAGATTTCTCACATGTAAACACCTAGTTCCTTTACTAAAGACTTGCAGCATGACATTCATTTAATATAAATAATGGGCCTCATTCATGAAACTTATGCACACATTTCTTCTTAAGGCTGACTTAAGAACTTTTTGGCATTCACACAATTTTGTTCTTAGCTGAAAGAATAAGCCGAATCAGCATTACCAGTACAAATGATGCGCGATGCTTCTCCGGTCAGAGTTCACAACTACCCACGGCGTCAACAAAGCCAGATAAAGCCATACTATCGCAGTGGAACAACCAACTATTACAAGTATTTACATTGCTTAGGTCGTTTTAAGGCACTATGCAGTGCGTGACTAATAAGTGGATGGAAGAATTTTGCCCTGTTAAATGAGAATAGACCCTGTGCATGATGCAAAACTTCTGCTAGTTCCAGTTGAAGAACTCCTGCTGAGCGTTTGGCTTGTTTCATCATATTTATGTTTGTGAATAGATTTTGCTTGTGAGTTTATAGTCTTTTTACGATGTTTTAATTTATTCATGTACAATGTGTGGGGAGATGCTAACGCTCTTGGCTTCTCTGTAGTTTGGGCTGGATGGCTAGTGGCACGTTTTAATGCCATTGTCTGTATGTTCAACCTGATTAAACGGAGGCTATCTCCAAACTGGTCCCCCCCTGTGTCCCCTGGCTCCTTGTGCAGCACAAATAACACAACAGAAATCCACATTGTCAAATGTTTTATTAACAAGTGCACCTACTTAAATGAAATTGTAGTGCGGTGACAGGTGCTGGTGGTTTACATTCACTTTAACAACACATTTGAGTAGCGAGGTATTTGCACTGTTTCTGGAGTAGTTTAGTGAGTTTATGCCTATATGTGTTGGAAACAAAGATTTTTGCGGTAACTGGACAATGCTAACGTGGTAAAATTGGATTTTATCCATTGTGGACCATAAGCACTGAAGCTACAGCTGGTTGTTGACACAAGCCGACACTGATCTAATGTGTTTTTGGATTAACTTCTGAGGTCTACAGCCTTCAATAGCGGTAAGTGAGACTCAATTCAATTCACCAAAACGGCCAATAATGGTTCATGGAGCAGCTTTACATACAACAAGGTTGGCAGCCTCCTGTTGCCAACAATGCCCAAGCAAAGGCCACGAGTTCCTTCTTTCTCTTCCCGGTAACACTGTATTTCCGTTTCTTTCAAAATCCTTTTGAAACACAGACTTTAAGCTCAAAATATTCAATATCTGTACAGTTTATGATACGATCTGGGTAGTCCTGACCTATGACTGGGACCAGCATGCCTTTGTGTGTGTGTATGGGTGTGCATGGGTGAGTGCTTGCGGGATTCGATGGGCTGGGTGAGCGGAGGGGTGTGCTTCTTTGTGTGTATGGGTGGATATTCGTGGGGGCCGGGGGGTTGAATGGGGAAGGGGATTGGTCCTGTGTTGTAAGGCGCTTTGTCTTACGTTCTGTATGACAAGCGCTTTATAAGCAAAGATTGATTGATTGATAGTTACTGCAAATCAGGCTTTCACAGGTGACAGCTGCTGCTCGTTAGTAGCCACTCTGTTCTGAGTCACACATGTCATGATCAGAGGAGAGGACTTTAGATAAAATACACTGGGCTATTTACATTAAGAGTAACGTTATTTAAAAAATAAAAAGTAGAAGTAAAAAGTACTGTGTGACAAAAAGTTACTCACATGTACTAAATGTACAGTAAATTAGTACTGCCTCATGCTCTTGTCATGCCCATATGGAAGTTTACAGGGCGTGTCTTTGTATTTCCATAGTCAATACAATGTAAAGTTCATGATAATGAGGGGATGTTCTTAGTGTCACGTTCATGAACTTGGGGCATCTTCTTAAGAACGCTTTGTGAATCAGACCGAAGATCTCTTAAAGTTGTACTCAAGAACTTTTTCTAAAGAAAACATTCATGAATGAGGCCCATTGTTAATTTCCACCGTTACTATGCACAGTACCCATAGCAGGAGTTAGACCTCTTTAGTCTGGCTTATTGAAGTGTGCTGTTTATCCTATTTGCACCGAAGGCGAACATTTCTGGGCATTTAATATTTCATGCTGAAGCTCATGATTTATCCCCCTCATTAAATGTAAACACAGAGAAGGATGGAAGAGATGGAAAATGGTTTAAACTTTTACTTGAGTTTTCCCCAGTCAACAGCTCCAAACACTGTTCAGTTTGATATCTTTTACGGAGATTGTGCCGAACAGGTCTCAACACTATTGCTTTGAACCTCCATCTTTTGTTCTGACAGTTCTCTCCCTCCTCTTCTATCAGAGCATATGTGTCTCTCTTCATGAGGCATCTGTGCGAACCAGGAGCAGACGGAGCGGAGACTTTCGCGGACGGGGTCCCGCGAGAGGGACTGTCCCGTCAGCATGTCCTCACCAGGATCGGTGTCATGTCTCTAGTCAGGAAGAAGGTACAAGTTATTCTGACACAGACGAGATACTTTTTTATTCCTGTTCCGTTCTGTTCTGCCAGGGCACTTTGAGATTAGACAAAGTAGGTCAAACTGTCTGGGCACAGGCAGGCAAGGAGTGCATGTCGTTTTGGAGCTGTCAGACTAAAGCAGTTTTTAGGAGCAGAAATAGTCTCTCTCGGGTTGCTGTAAGAACTGCTATGTACATTATACGCTTGGGTGGGAGTGAATCATACCACGCAGTATTTATCAGAGGGAAATTTGTACTTTTAACATATATCAAGTGCAAGAAAAAAAGAAGTCTTACCTGAGGAAAAATTTGAAAAGTACTTAACGCTGCTATATTCACAAGCATTTGTTTCTAACATGACTGCTCTCTTTTGTAGGTTCAGGAGTTTGAGCATGTTAACGGCAAACTGAGCTGTCCAGACCTGATCCCCATTGGGATGGAGCTGAAGAAACTGACTGAGAGTGTGTCCTCAGATCCCAACACTCCAGTCCCAGCCAGTCCAGTCATCACACAACCCAGCACCCCTGTCCCTCCAGGTCAGAATAAAGAGTGAAGGCTCGTCAATGTGTCCACTACAACATACCTGTTATGTCCTATTAGCTAACAGCATGATGAAAGGATGGAAACAGCATGGCAACATAAACATTATCAAGTTGTTGGTATTTTATCAGAAATTGTAAGCACACACTAACATCAAAATGTATTATCCCCTGTTTTCCCTACGATGCTATTTCCATCCTATTACCTTGATTGAATTTATTGATTGAATTGAGTTATTACTGTGCTGTAAACTAAAGTGCTACTATTTTCGGCACTTCAGAGAAACCAGAATTTCTCGTGGGAACAGCCGAGGACAAGGAGACGGCGGAGCTAGACAGCAAAAAGCAGTCAGACCAGGAAGTAAGATATTTCCTCTAACTTATTGGTCCTCATTACTAGCTCTTTTCAAATTGGTTTATTGTAACGCCAAGATGTTCTACTGTTATAACCAAAACCTCAGCGTCAGCACAGAATGTCCAGTTAACAAACTCTGGGGGTCATTTACTAAGCGTTTCCATGTAAAATGGAGAGTGTGCTAAGCATGGGCAGTTGAGAGCCCTACCCTAAATGTGTTGCATGGAGAGACAGTATTTCTCAAACCAAAATGCAAACACTAGTGGTCAATATTAGCCTTTTTCACTACTGTAGGTGTGACTCAATCATAGCTTCTGCCCCAGCCTTGACTGGTTGAAGTGAGCCTTAGCATGCTGCTGCTAACTACAGGAGTTTGCGTGGCGATCAGTAGAACTATTGTGAAGCGTGAAGGGTTAAGAGCTTTAAAATGACATACAGTGTGTCCATACTCACCTAAATTAAGTTGGTCAAAGTCGGTTGGTCAGAATCGATCCCCGATATTGTATTTTTTACGGTATCGGCTCTGATATTCGATTCATCGAGGAGGGTCGGGCTAGCCGTGGGGGCGTTTCGGATCTGCTACAGAAACGCCTTGGTGGGGGTTACAGCAGCGTTTCACCAAGCTACAGCGCCAAACATGTGGTTTGTTTGTTCAAGAAGTGCATTTTGTAAAATGGATTGTCTGTGTGTCTTTTTTGATTCGTTAAAGAACCAGATGAGAAAGTGTGGGTGCAGACAAATAGCAGATGATATTGATAGTTTAAAAATAATCCACGGCAATGGTGGGATATAGGTTAGTCTTTGTGCAGATTTAAGACGTTGGTTATGACAGTGGACCATTATCTATATTTCAGCAGTAGCTCATGAGCACCACAGCAGAAAAAACATTTCTTGACTGAATTCTCAACGGCACAATTTGTGGGGACATATACTGTATCTGCATTAGATTTTTGCTAAAACTTAGACCTACTAGACTATACATAAGGAATAATAAATATCACAGAACCTAAAGAACTATCCCAACAGTATTTTATCCAATTTGTCAGTGGGTAAGCTGCAACGGAGTATATTTTTTCGGTATTTGGATGTGGCCGACTATTTTTAACTTGCTTTGTTGCGTATGATTAGATCCATGTTAATCATCTTAATTTGAAATACTGATTAAGACCGGACGTGAAGTTACAATTCAGGAGCGAATTAGAAGAAGGAGGTGTTTCTGTTTTTGAAGGGGGTGTTCCCGCTTACAAACCAAAACACCCATTTTAGCTGCTGGTCGGATGATATTGGATTCATCCCTAGCCTGCCATTTATCCATCATAACTTTTATATGTGGCTGTCGTCACAAAGGCGCTGAGTGGTTTTACTCTAAGCAGAAGCAGAAGCTTTTGAACGTAGCCTCCTCTGTCTGTGTAAGTTCTCAGTCGTACAGGAGTTGTCCATCGTAGGCAAAGATCCTTCAGTCTTCATCTGTATTCCCCTCTGGTTCAACTACAGAGTACAAGACTGAAGAATCTTTGCCTACGATAGCCTCCTTTGCTCACGCTGTAAACTCATTTACATGTCAGATTTGCGGCCCCAATAAATAGTTTACTCGTAAATCAGGTGCAATACGCCCATAAAATAGCAGTTGCAAAGTTTTAGCAGTACTCACAATTTAAATGAGCCCCTAAGTGTTTTACTGAAACTAAGTCTTAAGACCAACACTTGAATCAGGAACTGCTACTGCTATTTGTGTTATAAGTTGAAATCAATATTTAATTTGGGTCATTGTTCATCATAAGTTGAAGGTGCGCCCCAAAGCTACACCATTTGAGAACCACTGAATTAACAAACAGTATTTACACTTAGCGCTATATTTTTCTAATATGTAGCACCCCCAGCTTCCCATCTGAGCTCCCCTCTTCTGCACTGACCTCTGCTTTTTCATATTTTAACCAAACGGGATGCTAGCCCCTCTGTCAGACTTCAACACCTGTTAACTTTTCTCCCTGCCCTTTTTATAACTCCTTCGCTCTTTCCTGTCTGTCTTCCTTTCCCCAGCAGACTGCCAGCTCGGAGATGGCTCCGGCAGCTGCACCTGAGAAGTCGGCTGACAGCGAGGAGGCCAAGACGGGCTCCGAGGAGAAACCAGGAGATGAGAGGGACCCGGCCCAGCCGCCTTGTGCTAAGACCGAATCATCTGCCAACCTCAAAGATTCCTGTTTGAACCAGACAGAGCTGTCATCCAGTCAAACTTCGCCTAAAGGTGAGTTCCCTGCACCTGACGCCGTGCGGCAAAGTTTATTTTTCCGTGAGGCTTGTATAGGCTTTAATTGATGCTTTCGGGCATGTGTTCCTCAGTGGACGCTGCCAAAGAAACAGAGAAGAATATGGAGAAAGGAGAGGCGTATTCCCCTCTGGCAAAAAGCGAAGACAAAGAAAATAAGCCAAGTAAATGTAAAAGATATAGACATACAACATATCTTTGTTGTCGAGGTGGATGTGGTGATGCATGTCTTTCTCTCGGTTATTCTGTCATGTCTTTAGCTGTTGCAGATGAGGTGAAAAGTGAAGATATTTTAGAGGGACGAGTCAATGGAGACAAAGACACCCTGGACGAGATGGAGGAGAGCAGGAAAGAGGACAAGAATGGCTACAAGACCAAGTTCATGTTCAATATAGCCGATGGGGGATTTACAGGTAAGCATGGTCCACGTTGGACCTTTAGCTTTGATTACAGCACCATTCACTGTGGCATTGTTTCAATAAGCTTTTCGGCTTGATTCTCAGTGGAGAGTCGTTGCCGTTGGCCAGTCCATGTGTGAAAATAATGTCTCATCTTGTCACCTTGGAATACAGAAGAAGAAATCCATTGATGGAATAACCTGGTCATTCAGGATGTTCATGTAATCAGCTGATCTCATTATTTGGGCACATAGTGTTGCTGAACCTAAAACTGACCAACAGCAGCAACCCCAGATGTATTTGCTTAGTTAAATCCAGGTGGGGACTTTTTTTGGGGCCAAGCAGTGTATGTACAACTTTAGCATAACATAAAAAAACAAAAACAAATAGGTAAGCATGAGGAAGTACTGAAAAAAATGAAAAAGCATTTATTTAGATGACCGAGCCAGTGTGTTTAGACTCAAGGTCTTCATCTGGGATTTACAATACCAAATGGACTGGGAGTGCCGCAAACTGATTACAAGTGTGTGACACAAAAAAAGACACAAATCAGAAGCTCCTCATTAGTGATAGATAAATAAACACAAAAGCCAATGTAAATCAAAATGTTAGTTCAGATCAGCTTTTATTGATGCCTCTGAAGTTTCTAAAATGAGCTCCTGTTGGTCTTGCGTTTTAATTCTTTCAACGCTGAGCAAAGAGTAATATACATTAATATATTCTCTACAATTCCTAGCCTAAACACATACTACTACTACTACTACGGTATATGTTCTGATGTTTGAGACTCTGACCGAAACATAGACCGACTATGGACATTACAACAATTTCCAGTGGAGCGACAGAGGTGTATTTAAGGTGACTCTAATCCTTGTTATCATTGGCCCACACATTTTCTGGCTTCTGCTGCCCAAAATCCAAATTAAAATTTTGCATTAAAGCTAGAAGCCTGAACGTAATCCTGGTGCACCGTTTTTTTACCCCCCAAGATATTTGCCAATAATTTATCACTGACAAAAGACTTAAAATTTACTCTTAATCCCTGAATATATTTGTGTGTGCTTAACTAAATTTCCAAAATAGTGGATGTGAGAAGGACTGTTCCTGTCTGTTTGCTCTGTGTCCGAGCGTCCATTGTCCAGAGTATATTTTGCTGTTAGTAGCTTGGATAGCCTTACATACAGTATATTGTCTTTGGGTGTGTTGAGGAGCACTTTAAAAACGAATGTAGGATTATAATAATGATGGTGATGAAAACCAATCATTTAATATACTTGTTTGATTGTTAATTCAGTGTATCACAACAGACACCAACTACGTACAGCAATAGCAGGTTTAACTTGCTAAGGATATTCAGCATAATATAAACGTCTATTTTGTACACCCCCCAACATATATATATTTTTCACATACGTTTCTTTGGAATATGTATTGTATTATGGACATTGGTGTTAATTTTGGCAGCAAATTTTAATTTCGTTTTTTATTTAGTCAAAAAAATCTTAATTTTAGTCAATAAAAATTTCACGTAAATTTAGTCGACTAAATTTGAAATAGATTGAGTAAACTTTTATATCATTGTTTTCAAACATATTTAATAATATTATCTGCTTCGTGAAGCATCTCCACATGAACTAAACACAGAGTTGTTGATACGAGGCTCTTTCAAACTGAAGTTACTGAAGTTTGGATCATTTTAGTCCCTTCTTTTCATTTTTATTTAGTCTTTTTTTAGTTGACGATTTTAGTCATAGTTTTAGTCCCATGAAATAACTTTAATTTAGTTTTAGTCTAATTTTAGTCAGCAAAAATATGACTAAAATGAATTAACACTGCATTGGACACTGTACCAGGATACACTTGTATCATGAGTTACACTTTAGAATACGGCCCGGTAACAACTGGTAACTACTAGGTAATTACTATCTACTAGGTAACTACTATCTACTATGTAATTATATCTACTAGGTAACTACTATCTACTATGTAATTACTATCTACTAGGTAATTACTATCTACTAGGTAATTACTAACTATTATTATTATTGTTTTTTTGATACCAATTACTAGTAATTACTAGGGTAATTACCTAGTAGTTACCGGGCCATATTCTAAAGTGATACATATCGTATCGTGGATCCTGTATCGGGATATGTATCATATCATGAAAGTTGTTGGCAATATCCAGCCCTAATAATGATGGAGATTAGTTTATTTTGTTTTCTAGAAAACCAAATAGATAAAATATATTTGATTAATTGATTAAATCCTGATGCCAATATACCATTAATGTAACATGAACAGCCCTAATCTGGATCTAAAAAACATTTGCTTGCTTGTGTGTGTGTGTGTGTGTGTGTGTGTGTGTGTGTGTGTGTGTGTGTGTGTGTGTGTGTGTGTGTGTGTGTGTGTGTATGTGTATGTGTGTGTGTATGTGTTTTCTCCACCAGAGTTACACACCCTCTGGCAGACCGAGGAGCGAGCCGCACTTTCTTCTGGAAAAATGCATGACATCTGGCACCGTCGCCATGACTACTGGCTACTGGCTGGCATTGTAACGTATCCTTTCTCAGATGTGACACCAAATAAGTGTCAACATCTGGCCAAGCGGTGATGACAGGTGGTTTCTGAGCATGGAAATACTCACATTAGAATATCAAAAGTTGCATAATACTTTAAACTCAAGAGCAAGAAGAAAGTCTGAAAACCTACTGGACCCACTGCATTGTTTCTTCACGGTGCCACCTGAGGCATGGGCGGCAAAGATGCCATTTTACAGTTCATTAGGAAGGTTCATGTTAGGAGTTAATATTGGTTCTACCCAGTGCATTGTGTGTTTAGGCATGTCAGACTAGACTTTTGTGAAATTGTTTTTTCCCTTAACTTAATTTTCCTCAGACACGGCTACGCCCGCTGGCAGGACATCCAAAATGACCCCCGATATGCAATTTTGAACGAGCCTTTTAAGACAGAGATGCACAAAGGCAACTACCTTGAGATGAAGAACAAGTTTCTGGCACGACGATTTAAGGCAATTGTTTCTATAATTAAAAATAACAGCTCGGGGCTGAAACAATTTGGATTAGTGGATTTCTCACAATTAAAAGACATTAACACAAACAAAATTTATTGGATGGCTTTAACTTTCCTCTGTGATCAGTGGCGTATAATACTTACAGTATTTATGTAATTTACTTCTTAAATAAGAAATCTTAGTTTCCTTAAGACATTTGTAGTGAAATAGATGGTGATTGTGGTGGTGTGGGCACTTTCTCTTACATTCTTGTATGACGGTCCTGGACTCAATCCCGAGGCCAGGAGTATCATCTGGGTACTCTGGGTTACCCTGTACTATTGATTCCCCTCTGGATCAAGGACTCCACTGATAAAGAGATTCTGAAATCACAATGGGACTGATACGTAAAGATGAGATGAAAAATACAATTGCAATACACACAAATTAGTTCATGTATTGCAGTAACTCCAGAAATGTAGCTAAAATGCAATAGTATACTAGTATACCTTTGTTTTGTTTTTCATTTTGTAACAGTCCAATGTTACGTTTCCCTGTGTGTAGTTGCTAGAGCAGGCGTTGGTGATTGAGGAGCAGCTGAGGAGGGCAGCGTACTTGAATATGACCCAGGACCCCAGTCACCCGGCCATGGCCCTCAACACGCGCTTCACAGAGGTGGAGTGTCTGGCAGAATCACACCAACATCTGTCCAAAGAGTCTCTTGCCGGGAACAAGCCGGCCAACGCGGTGCTACACAAAGGTATCTGCTCTACTTTCAGCCGTTTTAAATAAGGACTGCTGTCCCCACTTGGCCAAACACAAGAGGGGTACCCTGCAAACCTCTAACCTGCTCAGTAATTCAAAGGCTTCTGCCTGTGACTTAGCCTGGAGTGTGTTGATTAAAGATCGGTTCATGAATTTGACTGAAATGGAGCTAGAATCTTGGACAGGAATACCTAGTTAGATGATTGGCCTCTTTGTACAAGCTATTGATTGACGAATTGTTAGCACTAACCTATGTCAGTGGTTTGCAGCACAATGTGGCTGCGCTAGTTTCACTAACCTAAACTGTTAGGGCCAGCACTTGTCTGTATTCATTTCCAATAAGTTTAGCTTAGTTTGAATAATCATTTTCACTAAAGATTACGTGGTGTACAGTGAGTTCCTGGTAGATGATCACTTACTGTGTGTAAACAACTTGATGTAGGATGCAAATACTTCAGTGGAAGAGACGTTAGTGTTTAGGAAGATCAACAATTTTGTCTTGGATTGAAAGGCTAATATGCAATAAAAATAAATAAATAAATATATATATAAAACAAAAACAAGATTAAAGCTATATACAGGATGGTATTTTATATGTAGATCACTTCACTTTTAGTCAAATTATTGTTAGCCTTTAGCTTCAACACAAACTCCCCGTCCTTTATAAACCCAGGCATCGTGTGCAGACGTCCTCATTTTCCCAGACATGTCCTCATTTTCAGGCCCAAAAAAAAAGAAAACGTCCGGGAGGAATTTCTAAATTACCCCAAAATGTCTGGAATTTTTAATTTACCAGTCAGCAGCTTTGTGCGGAGCAGAGCAACCTGTCTATGTTTTGGCGACAATTCTGGTTGAAGAATCAGCGTCCTGTCAGCGGTCCGTCCGCCCACTGCTGCTCTGCTGCCTCTCGCGCTCAGACACGTGAGTGGACAGGCAGAAAACATTCATCATTTGTGGTCATTCTAATCTGGTCGCCCTAAATTTGTTGACTCGCAGTAAGTAATAATCTAGCAGGAACTCACTGTCCACTAGGGTTGGGAATTGATAAGATTGTATTAATATCAATGCCATCAATAATTTTGCCTATCGAGTTGGTTCTTTATTGATTCTCTTGATGCCTGACTTGTCTGTGTGTTGTGGGAAAAGCAAGGTGTGCATATCATATGAAGAGTTATTTTGCAAAAGCAGATATCTCCGTTTTGTCACAACAGCTCTTAGGACAGTATCACACAGGGGGGTGCACAAAGACAGGAAAAGTGTCATCAAAGAAGCAAAAACAACAGGTAATAGTAATAATAGTAACAATAAAATAAAATAGAATAAACTTTACTACCATTTAAGAAAGGTGACACCAGTAAAACTAAAGTTGAATCCATTTGATCAAGAAAAAGTGGCTTAATATTTCTGAAGCAATATGTCTGGTAATTAAAAACACTGCTACACGAAGAGAAAATTAGTATATGTTGATTTTTGTCTATGGCACTTATCTGTTTTTGCAAATGAACTCTTCATATGCTTTTGATAAAGCGTTTTTCAAGAAAAATGATTTCTTTAAGTTCACAAAAATACTGTGGCTCCTGATGGTACAAAAATTAAGTTTCCCCCAACGGACTTGTTCTAAGCCAATCGAAAACATGACATTTCCGTAATTTAATGCCATGATGGTGAGGTGTTTCATGTTGCTTGCATTTCCATCTTTGCATTACTACGTGGAAGTTTTGTCTCTTTTCGGAAAATAAATCCACGCTTTAGACGCTTCTTCCTCCATGTTTACTTTCTTTCTTCGACGCACTCAGCTCTAAGAACTGGAGCATCAATAAGAGGGATCAATAATGTAGACATACGGTTCCGATGCTTCGCTCGAAAAGAACCGGTTCTCGATTCCCATCCCTACTGTATCCACCATGTAATCTTTCGAAAGTATGATTATTGCAACAGGCCTGAGCTAATCTTAATGGATATAATAATAATAATAATAATAATAATAATAATAATAATAATAATAATAATAATAATAATAATAATAATAATAATAATAATAATAATAATACATGCAACTTATATAGCACTTTTAAAGGACACAAAGACGCTTTACAATGACCACGGACAGGAAGTGCTGGCCCTTACAAGTTTAGGTTAGCGGGACTAGCGTAGCCACATCATGCAACAAGCCTATTAGGAGCTTTATTTGACTTATTTTTGCTTATCACATAATATTGCGTGGGTGTGGGATTTTACCTTTCGCATACTAGGCTACAGCTCCATTCCTGATGCCGTTCATTTCATTTTGTGTCGTGACATCAGTTCCAGTGTTTAGAGAAAACACATGAGACAATCCAAGCCATTTACCACAGCGCCTTGGATCTAACCGCTCAAGAGTCTCGGTGGCTGTTAATTGAAAACCTGTTGGATTAATTTAGATTCAATTCGGCAACGCTGTGATCGGAGCAGCGAGTTGTTTGGGATGTGTTCAAAAACCATAGAAGGTATTGAGTAATATTCCTGCCCGTGACCTGCGCTGATTAACTTGTCGGTGAAAATATTTTATGACATTTACTTCTTGGCAGCTGTTAATTTTCTAGCTTTGGATCACGCATTAATCAGTTTTAATTGAGGTCGCCCACTAGTTTTAAACAGGATTTTTCTTGCCTTTCTGTGTATTTTAATTAGCTGTGATGATATCTTCTATTTATTGAAATGGTAAAGTGAGCCTCATGGCAAGCCAGGACACCCTAGAATGATTAGAAGGCTGTAACAAGTGCATCTAATATAAATTACTTGTCAAGTCAATGCAAAATAATTAGGTAAAGAAAGCAAGCTCATGCAAATAAAAAAAAAGTGAAGTAAATCTGTTATGTCATTGCGTACACGTGTTTTGCAAGGAATATTTTGAACTTTTCCAGGCACTCAAGTCAATTTAAGTGGGTGAATTATCTCGCGCAAAGACACAGCTACAGTTACGCACCAGACAGAGCTAGGATTGCACCGCTGGCCTTTTGGATTTACGATCGTTCCTATCGCTAAGCCACCACCGCCGTCCCCTGTCAGAATGCTAAATAGAATAACTTGCAACTGATGTGATCCCCGGTGTGTGTGTGTGTTGTAATTGCGCAGTGTTGAACCAGTTGGAGGAGCTCTTGAGTGACATGAAGGCAGATGTGACCCGACTGCCCAACATGTTGTCCAGGATCCCCCCGGTGTCGGCCCGTCTGCAGATGTCTGAGAGGAGCATCCTGAGCCGCCTCACCAGCCGGGGCACCGAGCCTCCCCCTCAGCAGGTGCCAACACGCTTTAGACAGCGCAATGTCTCACTCGCTTTGGTTTATGTGCAACGCAAACCCAATTCTGAAGTGTGTAGGATGTAAACAGAATGCAGCTGTACATTTGATAAAACTGTACAATAGACTGGTCTTTGTAAAACCTTTTCACCCCAGACAGCATTTCAGAAATCATTTTCATATTCATTAGTAGATGAAACATCGTGGGTAAGCCTTTGAGTATTTTGAATTATTGTCTGTGTTTTATGATTGAATTTCATGAGTTAATTATATCATTGCAATCAGTGCTAGTAAGCTATTTTTAGGGCTGACTGATACAGAGGCTGGTGAATTAGATGCCAAGTAGCGGAGATCAAACTGCCAATTAGAGTTTATTATTATTATTTGCGTAGGATGTATCATGTAGCATGTATCATGATTTACAGGTAATATCTACTGAATCATTTTGTGATGGGGCAAATTCGCCTGGGTGATCAAAGATTTGGCTGGGTGCTTTAGCCCCGTAGCACTCACAGGATCGGCGCCTATGATTGCTCAAATGGTTTTCTCAACTCAACCTCCTTTGTCTTAGTGATGTCTTGTCTCTTTTCAGTTTATCTCTTGCTCCTAAGAGACCCTTAGGAGAAGTAACTCAGAAAGAAATGCTCACAGAATGATATGAAAAGCTCAAATTGATCTCAAGAGATGAGATTGAGTAACAGATGAGCAACACATTTTTCCTATGGGAAGTGGTCAGCACTCTCACAGCATAGATTTTGATTGCATGTTTTACCTGTGCCTGGATGGATTTCCCCTGGGTGCTCCGGTTTCCCCCATCACCCCAAAACATGCACAATAGGTGATTGAGTCCTTAAATAGTTTTGCCATGCTTCCCTCATGGTTTAGTCCTGGTTCAGTCTGTGATATTGTCCAGGTTTACACTTGATTCAGACCCAGTTTTCTCTTGGTTTATTTCTGATTGAGTCCTTGGGTTTAGACCTGGTTTAGTCCTCGTTTAGTCCTGGGTTTAGTCCTGGTTTTTGTCCAGGGTAGTTTCATTCTGTCCCTGGTTTAGTCCTTTTTAGTTTGGTCCTGGTTTAGACCTTGATTTCAGTCTCCGCTTTAGTCCGTGATATTGTCCGATTTTAGACCTGGTTTAGGCCTAGTTTTCTCCTGGTTTAGCTCTGGTTTAATCCAGATTCAGTCCGCGATATTGTCCGATTATAGACCTGGTTTAGACCTAGTTTTCTTTAGTTCTGATTTAAGTAGATGCAGTGAGTGGAGAAAAGTGTCCGTATTAGACCTCAGAGCTGCATTAAACATAAGAACTAATCACG
>OMNZ01019153.1:0-19275 GCA_900303255.1 Lesueurigobius sanzi | reverse complement strand
CAATTATTAGCAAATGGAAGACATACAAAGACCACTGATGAGCTGGGGCTCCACGTAAGATCTCACCCCGTGGGGTCAAAATGATCACAAGAACAGTGAGCAAAAATCCCAGAACCACACGGGGGATACCTATATTGACCTGCAGAGAGCTGTGACCAAAGTAACAAAGGCTACCATCAGTAACACACTATGCCGCCAGGGACTCAAATCCTGCAGTGCCAGACGTGTCCCCCTGCTTAAGCCAGTACATGTCCAGGCCCGTCTGAAGTTTGCTAGAGAGTATTTGGATGATCCAGAAGAGGATTGGGAGAATGTCATATGGTCAGATGAAATCAAAATAGAACTTTTTGGTAAAAACTCAACTTGTCGTGTTTGGAGGAGAGTTGCATCCAAAGAACACCATACCTACTGTGAAACATGGGGGTGGAAACCTCATGCTTTGGGGCTGTTTTTCTGCAAAGGGACCAGAATGACCGTGTAAAGGAAAGAATGAATGGGGCCATGTATCGTGAGATTTTGAGTGAAAACCTCCTTCCATCAGCAAGGGCATTGAAGATGAAACGTGGCTGTGTCTTTCAGCATGACAACCCAAACACACCGCCCTGGCAACGAAGGAGTGGCTTCGTAAGAAGCATTTCAAGGTCCTGGAGTGGCCTGGCCAGTCTCCAGATCTCAACCCCATAGAAAATCTTTGGAGGGAGTTGAAAGTCCGTGTTGCCCCAACACATCACTGCTCTAGAGGAGATCTGCATGGAGGAATGGGCCAAAATACCAGCAACAGTGTGTGAAAACCTTGCGAAGACTTACAGAAAACATTTGACCTCTGTCATTGCCAACAAAGGGTATTTAACAAAGTATTGAGATGAATAGATGGCATTTTGTTATTGGCCAAATACTTATTTTCCACCATAATTTGCAAATAAATTCTTTAAAAATTAGATTTTTTCCCCCACGTTTTGTCTGTCATAGTTGAAGTGTACCTATGATGAAAATAACAGGCCTCTCTCATCTTTTTAAGTGGGAGAACTTGCACAATTGGTGGCTGACTAAATACTTTTTTTCCCCACTTTAAGTCTTTGAAAACTACTTGGAAAATGCTGGAGACTCCCAGATTAGAGATCCTTAGAGACCCTGGACCTACAATAAACTTTAGTACAACTTTTTAAACATTCATGTCCAAATATTACTGTTACTATAATTATCACTGTGTTTCTGGTATTTGGTTCTCTGCCCGTCCTGTTAGTAGTGGTTGGTGTTTGGCTGCGCTGTAATGCAGTTATAATCCGAGTTGGTGGAAGACGGCGCTGGCAGCCAAATCCCTTTAGCACACAGCTCTAATTGCATTAACTACAATACAGGAGTGACTGCACACACCAGCTGAGCCCTGCACCCAGACATGCAGCTTTCTCACAACTCACTCAAAAAAAATCATACTTTCATGGGCTAGAATAGAAACAATTCCTTAATTTTCTTTTAAAAATGTAGCCCTCTCTTGCCTTGTATCTTGCTGCCAGATCAAGAAGTTGGCACATCGCAGTGAGCAATTAATTTACAAAATAAATATTTGTTTTAACCAGGGAGGGTTTTTTTTTTTTTTATTTCTTGGCTCTGAGCTGTTATAAAGAGGAGTTGCCCAATAGGTGTCCAGCCTAATTGCCTTTGTCTTCATTAAGTTTTCTTTTAAAATGAAGTGTTTCTCAAGGGCCCACCCGCGCACCATGGGATCTTCAAAAGAAATGGTGATTAGCTTTGCATAATGTTGCGTATTTTAAGGGCATTCATTGTTAGGGAATAGAGTAAATGTTGATACACAATGAGCAGCTCTTTTGGTCAGTCACAAGCCAGTAAAAATGGCGTGGGAATTGTATCCATTGAGAAATCTTACTAAAACCTATAGAAATCTTAATTAATGCCAACTACATGTTGGAGGTGGATGTTTTGCAAATGAAAAACATCTAGAAAGGCTTGAAAGGAAAGATTGTGATATTTTTATGTATTTAAATGTATTGTCAAGGCAGTAATGTTCTGCCCTTCTTGGTGTGTGCAAGTCCCTTCTTGGTGTCTGCAATGTACTACTAACATAATGCTATAATTACAGCTCTGAATTGAACCACCCTCAAAAGAAGGACTTTAACATAAAAAATGTATCTAGACCACCATTTTCACTTGCATCACAAGCCTGCGTTCATCTATACACATGAATGTTTGATGAGGTCAGGGGTCATTGTGTGTTTCCCGTGTGCACTGTGTGGCCCTACAGCCTCCTCTGTGCATCTCTGCCCCTCTGTTTTCCCCCTGGGGCTGTGTTTGGTTGGGACTAA
The DNA here is from genome assembly GCA_900303255.1 of Lesueurigobius sanzi. Classification (NCBI taxonomy): domain Eukaryota; kingdom Metazoa; phylum Chordata; class Actinopteri; order Gobiiformes; family Gobiidae; genus Lesueurigobius; species Lesueurigobius sanzi. The sequence goes on along the minus strand of OMNZ01019153.1, from coordinate 16,954 downwards.
TGGCTCAGGCTCCTGCAGGTTCACCACAGAGACGACTCCCAACATGGAACCTCAAATCATGCCCTTGAGCCATCTCCAACCTTCACTATTCTGACAAATTCGTTTAGTCTCAATGTGGCGTGCTGAGGGGAATGATCAGCATACTTACAACCAGGGATGTCTGCAATTTTACAAATGTCAGGATAATGACATGATAATGACTTTCAATGTTGAAAGCTGGATTTATTAATACATAATGCAGAAACACATTTATTTTTTGTCCATGGAGAAACGTAATTTGTGTTTACCAATTCATTTTTCTATCTATTATTATTCTATCTATCATTTCTTTTGTTCACAACCTTAAAGTTCAACTTTTGTGATGTTTAATATTGATCTTTGAGCACTAGTGATGGGTAGCCTGGCAAGCCAGTCTGCCTTCCACCTTGTATTACATACATGGGAAGACAGGCTAGGAGTTAGGGCTGTGCAATTAATCAAAATTCGATTACGATGACTACACTTCACGATTACAAAAATAGTGTAATCAAGACAAAGCCATTATAAGTCGCTGAAGATGGGCAACATATCTCCGCGAGTAAATGTCATAGACACTTGTGTTGACTTCTGTTATGATATTGGGCGTTACAAAAATAAATTGATTGATTGATTGATTGATTGATTGTGTTTTTTTGCATTGGGAAGAGGAGGGTTGGGGCTTTTAAAATCCTTCTAGGTCTCCGGCAAGTATGTGTAAAGTTGCGTTGAAAATTTGTGTCAAAAAGTGCTACGTTCACATTTTTTGTTAGCAACTTTGCATTTTGACAGCGCACCACAATGATGTCGTCATCATCAGTGATGTGCAGAAGTGTTCAAGTGAGTGCAGGCCAGCAGGGGGCAGGTGTGATGTGTGAGGGCTCAGAGACCCTTCCCAAAGTGAATTTACTTGATATATTTGCACTTTTATAATTGTCCAAACAATATCTTTTCCATTGCTTTGTTTAAAAAAATAACATCTAACGAATAATCGTGATTTCAATTATGACAAAAATAATCGCGGTTATTATTTTTTCTATAACCGAGCAGCCCTATTGGGAGTCCACGGTTGGGCAGCAGTTCAAATCGAGACTCGAGGCGGGACTAACAAGCCCAGAGGAAACCAATTAATAAAATATGGATGTGACGTAAATGCACAGCGACCAGGCAGTGAAGACGTCTTTTTTATAAAGAAAAGCCTTCAGCACAGCTGGTTTTTGTGGTTTTAAGAACAATTCCAGCTCATTTAAAACAGAAGATAAGCCAGTGGTAAAACTTTGCTCCGTTGCAGCCACCGTCTTATTGTTGTGGTTTGTTTCCTATAGAGACTGGATGCATTATGGGAAGTCCTGGACCTGAAAATTACTTCCTCCTCCGCTGTGTGATTGGTCCGTCCTGGTTTGGCCAGAGATTTTGAGCCATTCAAACCGCAGACTCCCAGACTGTATTCCCATGTATGTAATACATAGAGGAAGCCAGGCTAAGTGATGGCCGGGCATGATGATGGTATTGGAGCTTTGATATGTCAAAATAGCAATACTTTTATCAGCAACCCGGCAATGGATATGCAGAAGAAAATGGATGGATTAATATGTTTTATATCTATTGTATTAAATTTACTCAAATGGTCAAATGTATGATCAGAGTTTAGGAATTACTGTTACTGAGTTTGTGCAGGTGAGCAGTAGAGCTGGTATTGTATATCAATATCGGGGTACGAGTTTTGGATATCATCGTAATTTTTTATATCGTTGTGGATGTGATATAATTAGCATGTGCACTCAGCTGATTTTGACTGAAGTCAGGACCAGTGGCAGACGGAGATCACAACTAATACTACGCTCAGCTGCACTCAGAGCAGCATAAACACTGACTGGAGGCTTTAGGGGCAGCTGCTTAAAACGTGAAATTAATTGAAGGATGTGTGTTGCTTGAGTAGATCAAATTTGCAAGGAAATTAGCATGGCACTAAAAGAAGAAAAAAGAAAATTCCGAATGGCGTAAAGCTGGGATTTAAAAATATTTTATCCGTCATATCGTCAAATATATCGCTATTGTGATATTTCTTTCTTGTATTGTGATATCAATTTTAGGTCCAGGGTTTCCTCCAGAAAATTTGTTTGTTAAGGTGGTGTCTGTCCAGGAACGCCCCTTGGCCAACCCGCCCCTTTATTTTTTTAAATAAAAAAATACCACAATATCTCATAAGTAAACATCTTTATAGCTTTTCAAAATAACATCTGGAACGGAAACAATACAAAAATATATGCAAAAAGCAAGTGCATACTTTTATTATTATTATTATTTTTTTTTAAAAAGCTTTTTCTTTATCTCAGGAAGACAAGTAATTATTACAAAAACGTTAAAGCCACTACTTTTTCTTACTTTTTTCCAGTGGAGAAATATAAATGTTCCTACATATTCAAATCAAAGGCCAATTAAATCCCTGTTTTCCTTCTCCTGTATCACTGTCAGGCCTATTCTGCACTGCTCGTCGTAGGAAGTGTTGTTTTGTAATTACATTTGGCGAGATTTGATTTGTTTAACACGTTTTCATGAGTGCAACCACTTTTCACCGCGTTCACAAGCCATTACATAACTGCTCTGACTTTAGACATTGTACATTGTCTCCGCGCAATAATAAAACACTGAGCGGCCGTACAAGCAGCCACTTCCATTTCCACACTTGGCGTCAGACGAGCGTTTTATATTCGCCATGTAATCGGATCCTATTGATTCTGTGAACTCGAGGTGTCACCGCTAACAAATGGCGCAGCGTTCATTTGCATCCACACACCTCCCTCCCCCTCCAGGACGGGCTGAAAGAGGGGCCCACGGTACGTCCTCCCTCCCCTCTTCACTGTCACAAGGCCTGTTTTGGGACAAAATTGGGTTTGTGATTCAGGGCCAGTGATTCACAAACTCTTTCCCACTGTCTTCTGGTGGTACACAAGAAAATACAAGTTTTTTTCTTCTTTGTCTTGGTGAAAACTACCTCAGAAAAACATGGTTCTTTGTGTGGGCTCATCTTCATCTCTCCTCAGACCTGGCCTTTAACTTTGAGCGGGATCTCACCAGCTCGTCTACATGGAGATGTTGTTCTTAGCTGTTGTTTTATGTTTACTGGATACTGTTAAATGACACCAGTATGATATCGAAAAATGTTTTTCAACTTGCCAGGAGGACTGGACCATTTCAAACAAGTACAATTCTCAAATAAATCACCTAAATACGTTTTCTAAAGCAACAAAATAGCTGCCAGTATGAATATTCCTTTTTGTCAGTGAAAACCAACGCATATCAGGCTTGGTCATGCTTTGCGGGCCGGACAAAGGACCAGACGAGCTGCATTTGATCCCTGGGCCTTTTTTTCATTTTGTCCATCTCTGTTCAAGATCAGCAATAATTTAGTATAGGTATCGAAAAAAAGTATTGTTCAGATACCGGTATCGTTAAAGAACTGCTATTATTGAACAAAAATGCTTTATTTTGATCATCCGCAACCAAAATAACAACGACAGGAGGTAGCTAATCATGGAACACCTTTGGTATTGCTGACATGTTTGTGTTTTGATTTGTGGGTTTTAGTTGCTCTTGACACATCACAACAGACTGTATAACCTCGGGTTTTCTACATGTATTTCCGTTTTACGCTTTGGTTTATTGAAATGTGTTTTTTTCTGCATTTGTGCTATATTGTGTGGCTGGTTTATTCCAGGTCTGGTTTGGGTTTAGACCTGGTTTAGTCCTGGTTTCGTGCTCATTGATCATGAGTTAGTCCTGGTTTATTTCTGGTTTTGTGAACTTAGGTTACTCCTTTGGACTTGTTAGATCCATATTTAGTCCTGGTTTAGTTTATGTTTATCCATAGTTCATTTCTGGTTTTGAATGTATTTTATTCATTAGACATAGTACATCAAATCCCCCATATTTCCAGAGCTGGTATTTGGTGTGAAAGTCTGTAAATGTCGGCTCGATGCTGTGTGCAGTGGGCTCATGTCACACTGGCTCAGCATCACTGCCCGTGCTCCACTTTTCTCTCTCTCCCTGTAAACGCTTCATTAGACTTTAACAGGACAGCACCACTGCTCTGAAACCTCTGCTATTTAACCAGTCTCTGCCTGGATCCTCCTCATTACGCCACCGCGCCACCTTTGTCAGTGTGCAATATAAACCTCATGTTCACCTCCTTCGAATCACATAAATCTTTTTTTGTTTTGTTTTCTGCCTGAACATGTGGTCATGAGACTACGAGGAAACAGATGGATAACGGTAGTAATATTAACTATCTATGAACCGTGGCCTGATGGTATAATTGGCCAATATAGGGCTTTGGAATGTGTGCCAGCAGATTGTGTTATGTGTGTATGTGGTTGAGGCGCCATCTTGTGAGGCCAAACTGCTAACTGTCGAGCTAAAGGAAGCTAGATAAGAAATAACTTCAGGATGCTTCTGGTCTGTTGTGTAGTTGATTGCAATGTCAGGACGCATAGCTGTAAAGGGAATAAAATTTAAAATGGGCTAAAATAGGGCCAAACTCCCATAATGCATTGCGCCATGATGTCAGTTCCCAAGCCCTATCGGCACCCAGAGGAATATTGCTTATCTGACAAAATTTTACCAATATGGTCAATATCAAAACTGGTCAAAGGCTTGGGCACTCTCTTCATCTGTTACTGGCTGTTCATTTAAACATTACATTTGCTCTTTGTTTCACTGTTTTGATGTCTGTGCAGCCCTGTGAGGTGACTCTTGTTGTGATGTTGGGCTATAAAACATGAATGGATTTTATTTGGTCATGTTTTCCTCATTTGAAGGTTTAAATTGCCTCCAATTCACCCAAAGTATTATTTTTTCAGGCCGAAAAAGCCTCAAAGCGTAGAGCCAGTATTTTGTGGACCAGTTTGTTCATGGGTCTGTGAAACCATAGTGCAACTTTTAAACAATTTTGAATAAAATAGCCAATGAAAGTGAAATGGTTATTTTGATTATATGAATTTTTTATGAACATTTTTTTGTTTTGGAATACACCAACTGGACTAAAATGTCATTGTACATGTTGCAATGACAATAAAGATTATTCATTCATTCATTCGAAATCTTGCTATTGTATTAAAAAAAATATTAACTCTTGATCTGCAGGTCATTTACATTAAATGGCTTCTATATTGGGTATCAGCCTTTCTAACAGCTTTAATATTGGTCTTTGTATCAGACCCCAAACCTTTGACAGACCTCAAAATGCTTGATAGTGGAGCCTGTAAAGTGTGGTGTGTATTCAGGGCCCACCACCACTCATATTCAGTTATATCTGTCCTTGTGTATGGCTGATTTTTGGTTTACAATGAACTTTTTTCACATCAAGATTCATTTCACAGAGACCACTTTGAACATGTTCAGGAGCATTAACATTTCAGAGAAGAGAATTTCATAACATGTTTGTAGACCTCTAAGTCTACAAAACTATTAGATTAGCAGTTTTGAGTAGAACACTCCAGAGCACCTTATATTGCTTAAATAATAACCATTTTTGATGACTGACCATTCAAGTTACAGTTTTGATTCAATAGCTATTCATTTTGTGGTTTTCATCCCCTTTGGTTGCCCATCATCTCTCCATAGTTTGAGTCCAAAACACAGTTTTCCAATATAAACCAGATAATCTCCCGTCATGTTACTTTGATCGCAGTGGTCCCTCAGTCAGGTGCTGGTGCTTGAGATTCCGCTCACTCTGAGGATGTCTCGGCTCGGGACACTGTTTGGACCGGAGCCTTCTTCATGGACACCCTTCTGAATGGAGAACATTGATGCTCGTCTCTCTCGCCGCTCCCCCTGCCCATGGTCCCTCTTTTCCGGGATTGTCACTGGGCTGAATGGGCCTTTCAGGGGTCCAAAGATACAAAAAAAAATGAGGGAAAAAAAAAACACGCCTCTGCCTCAAATGAAAGGAGTGGAGCCACGGGGCCAGCGCAGGCGTTAGTCAGCTAGTCACAACCAGCACAGCTCATCGGCCCTCGCCTGTCAACACAGAGCCACAGAAATAGAAAGACTCCGAAACTCTTGCTAATGACACAGAGGCTTAATTGTGCACTCTTGTTTTTTTTTTTAACATCAAGTGATTTATTGTGCGCTCGATTAGGCAGTGACACGACTGCTAATGCGGCTAATCTCCGCCCCTTTTTGACTGCCATTGAACCAAGGCTTCAGCGCAAACAGAAAAATAAATGCTTGTTGCTCTAGTTTCATTTAACACTCAAAAATCTTCCATCGTGCTCATTCAAACTCTTAACCAGAGGCCGTTCCGTTACTACCAGAGTTGGCCGTAGATCTGACAATTTAAAAGTCAATGACAATAAACGTTCATATTGTGATTTTTATTACTTTTGTATTGATTGCCTAAGCCCCTTTCTTCACCTCCACACTGAATAGAAAGCAGTTTATAGAAAACATAGTCATGGAATTATTTACTCTGAACCTTCAGTGCATGAATTAAGAAAGTATGTCGTTGATGATGATTAAAGCTTTCTAAAAACTAGAATTTGTCAAACTATAATGTTCCAGGGTGAGCTCCTGTGTTGTCAAGACAAGTGATTAGGGGACAAAAAAAAATCAGGACGGAGCAGAATGGACACGTGCTAGCCAAGTCTGGAAATACGCTATTTAAACTGAGCTGGGCGGCCCCCTGACAGGTAGCACAAAATAAAACGGAGCCTCTGACTTGTCCCCTGCTCTCAGAAGTAGAGAGAGGTGTAGACTAGGGACAATTGTGAAAGTCCCACAGAGACATATTAATAGCCTCCTCTTGGGATGCTATATTTTTTCACTGAGATACAACTATTATTTGTCAGTAGCAGAATATAGTGCTGCCTTAGTTTGAATGCATGCTGCCAAAGCCACTTCATCACTTTCTACTTTCTAAAGGACACCAAGCCATGTATGTTCTAAATTGTCTCTCGGTGATAAATTTTGTATGAGTTCTACAACTTTTAACAATTCTCCATTTTCCCTCGTCCCAAACTTTATAAAAGACCATGTTTTCCAAAGTTGGTGCGCTCTGTTGTTTGAAGGCCGCCTCACTGCTGCTGCTCAGTTTGTGGTTACGGCACTCAGAGACTCTGTTTTGACAAGTGCCTTCATTTCGATTCTGCATCTCACTCACGTTCTCTTTTTGTTCTCGTGCAGGGTGTACCGCAGCTCCCGTGCGCCAAGGCTCTTTACAACTACGATGGCAAGGAATCGGGCGACCTCAAGTTCAGCAAGGGAGACATCATCATCCTGCGACGCCAGGTGGACGAGAACTGGTTCCACGGTGAAATGGGAGGAGTCCACGGGTTCTTCCCCACCAACTTTGTCCAGGTCATCAAGCCGCTGCCGCAGCCCCCGCCTCAGTGCAAAGCTCTGTATGATTTTGAGCTCAAGGACAAAGAGGCGGATAAGGACTGTCTGCCCTTTTCTAAGGTACACTACACCAATGGCTCCAAACATTTCTGCACCCTTTTTACTTGTATGTGTTAATATATAATAATGTCATAGACGCAATAATGCAAAACAAAAAGATCACAAACCTTTTTTTTCATTGTTGAAATGGAACACTACGACACCACACCTCTCCTCACTTCGCTGCCACGTGTCGACGTAGTAAAATAAAAAATACCTCTCATTAAAGTCAGAGGAGGCGTTCATTTTCTGAAGTTATGCGTTTTATTGTGAAAATGCTGTGGTCTGGAGCTCGGACGCCGCAGAAAGTGTTTAGATTCGGGCCAGACGTGTTGATAAATGGCTGTAATTAGATTTGATAGCGAGACCGCCAGACTGTGGTATAAGAACCGCAAGGTTTTAGAGCAAGCTGCTGTCAAGTTTTTTGGGTCTTAAATTTTAATTGAGGCTAAATTTTGCTGCCACGCCATCGAGTGTGAAAGATGCAGTCATTGTCTACCGTGGGACAGAAAACCACAATTTTAATGCACCAAATATTAAAAACTTCATTTGCCCCTGCAGGTAGAAGACTGTCCAAAATGTGGCCCCTAAATATGTGCTTCCAGATTTTATTTGCTCATTTTAGTCAGTTAAGCTTAAACTGATTGTAGTTGGCCTAAACAAGTCAATAATGAATTTGCGCTGATAGTGCGAAGACATGGAAACACTCACAATGATTTTATTATGGGAAATTCAGATTCCCAGAATGCCTACCTTTTGGCAATGGGAGGTACCACAATAAAAAGAGGACTGTGTAATCCCGGTCTGGTGTTTTAAGAGCACCATATACTGTACAGTATATTTCTGAACTTTCCCTCATCGAAATCTTACCTGGAGTAGAATTTTACTTAATTCTCGCCAGTTTGAGTTATCCTTTTCACTTTGGTCTTTTCTTCTTATAATGCAGAAGAACCTCATCTATTTTTCCTTGAGTTTTTAATGTCTTTTGTTTTGTTTTTATCATGCACACACACATACATACACCTCAATACTTTAACATTCCAGATTTATAAGCCACAGTTTTGCACAATACTGTGTATTCGCTTTAATAAACATTCAACCTTCAATCCAATATACTTTGGGATCAACATGGATACACTTGGAAACAATGCCAAATGATTACAGCAAATGGCTTATTGGAGTTCACCAGTGCACTCCCCGTAAAACCCAGCATGACTACAATATAAGCTCCCTCATTTTGCTTCAGTATTTGTTGTGCTTAATCGGTCATTTCCCTCTAAACTCTGTGTACGTCTGGATTCCAGGACGATATCCTGACTGTGATCCGCAGAGTGGATGAGAACTGGGCAGAGGGAATGCTGGGAGATAAAATTGGAATTTTCCCCATCTCATACGTTGAGGTAAGACTTGGCTTCACCCGGCTCCTCTTTGATATGTTCACATATTTCATAAAAGCACTAAGCCTGTTGTTAAAGATTTATGATTTGACAGTCCCTCCCCCTGAGCCACATGCAGCTTCTCCTTTAAACGCAGTAGGATTAAACTGCTCAATGTAGATCCATGACTTTTTACATACTGTATCTTACCTTTCTAAGCTTTCAGTCATGGCCAGAAATGGGCGTAGAACACAGAATTAACACTCAATTCATCATGAACAATTTTAGACTCATACTTAGTAACTACTCAACTACTACAGTAAGTGAATGCTTCTAACTTCAAACCATAACTACAGATGCTTTGGTTATTCATTATAATTTAATATGTAATTAACTATGAATTAACCAGTTAAAAAAACACATTTTGAGATGCCATATTAGACCATGATTTAACCATTTATTATTAATGATTTGTTCTTGTATAAATGATTATAAACTACTTCATGCATAATTTGAAAAAGTGTAGACTGTTAATAAATTGTTACTTCATAGTTAATTTAAGTATTAAAAAATGAAAAGATGATGAAATGAAATGAAATGAATAACCAAAATATCTGAAGAACTATTGATTAGAAGTTATGCATTAATTTACTGTAGTAGTTAAGTAGTTGTTCATGATGCATTAAGTGTTAATTCATCATTTGTTGCAGGTAAATATGGTGTAGTTATTATTAAGTGTTACCTATTTGGGATTTTTGTTTAAAAATTAAGATAAATTTTACCTTAGACAGGGCTTGAAATTAACTTTTTTTCTTGGTATTGACTCCAACCATTTCTTTACTGATGCTGATGCATCAAAAGCCTCCACTGAAGTGCCCTCAACGCAATGTTATTTCCATTTATGATTTATGAAATATATATATATTGTGTTGCTGCAAGCTATTATTTTTCAATATCATTGCAGAAGACCATATAGAACCAGTGGTCTGCCTGTTTTCTGTTAGTTTTTATATAGGGCTTTTATTTTGACGGGCTTCGCACCAACCGGATGTGCTAACACGTATAAATATTAAGGGCTCTTTACGGCGCGTTTAGCCGGGTTTTCGCCTGGAACACTAAAGACATCTGGCACCTATTGAACGAAGTTAAACAGACAGGGCATGCCATTCACTGACACCAGAATGAACGCGTTCATAGTTAGTTCATCAGGCAGTGATATAGTGTGTTCAGTTCACGTTCACCCAAAATATGAGGTAGATCAGGTACAACACTGGCTATAATACTGGCTGTTGAAGCCTGGGCGGTGGACGGTCCCTTCGCCATGTTTACAGTGTAGGATACGATCTGCGCTGCCTTCTGTAGCTATTGTGGCCAATTTGTTTTGGACGATGAGCGGTCAAAAAAGTTTGCTTCATTCTTCTTTGCTAAATCTGTACATCCATGTCTGTAGTTCACTCTTGTGTGTAAGGCAGCGTTAATGAAAACGGAGAGGCCATGACGCAAGGTTAAAGAAGCACAAGGAGGCTGTCTTTTGGTATGTGCGCTGAACTGCAATGAGGAAAGGAATCAGTCGCAAACGCGACAAATATATTTTAGATCGCAAATGCAAATATTTGGCCGCATATGCGACTGAATTGGTCACAATTTCGAGCCCTGTTAGACATTTTCAATTACTTCTGAAGTAGTAACATTTGAGAGAACTATGAAGAAGTAATAGAGTAAGAAGTAACATGTTTGAGGAGCTCTGTCTCCTCTGTACTTGAGAAATCCTAATGAAAACCGTGCACTTTTCTAATACTGTAGAAAGTAACCATTAAACTTGCAATATTAGTCACATGTTAAGTAATTGTCAAGCCCTACTCTACAACTGTAAACCCAAAATGATATGCTAAAGTCACAGTTTGACTCCTTCCCATTAGGGCTGCACAATAAATTGACACCACACGACACCACAATTTTAAATACTTGCTTGTAGCACTTGGCTAATGTAAACAAAGTCCAGCTACAGCAGAACCCAAACTCAATTCACTGTAAGAAACCGTGAAATTGGATATGGAAGAATAATCTTCCATATCCATACCATCCCATGCCTAGACAATATTCAATAGCTTGAAAAATACATAACATAAATACAATATATAATATTTATAAATTGATTCAATTTTACAAATTGAATCGTCGAATAGTCCTACTTTCCATTGACAATACCAAGAACAAACAAGAAACATTGATTTAAGGCAGATGCTGTATCTAAATCAGTTCTCTCTGTTTAGATTGAGACTTTGACTGTCGGATAACTTTTGACTTGCCTCCTTGATCATGATGCTCTTAGTCTGATCTTTTGAAACAAATGATGTCATTATACTAGTGTGATGCTCTTTGATAATGTTTCAAATGCTTTGTCTTTGATTCCTAATTATCTTTTCAAATGGTAAGTGGTGAGTGATTATTCAAAGTTATGGCCTAGCTCTAATTACTTGAGTAAACCTTTCACTGGATGCATTGAAGCCACTAACAAGCTTTCCCTAAATCCAAAAAAGAGCTTAGTTTTGTCTCTGCCTCCGTCGTCTTTGTTGCGTTCTGACTTGGCGAGACTCTAATCCACAAGTGGCGTTAAATGTGCTCTGGAGTGTAATGAGCTTACGCCTCTTCACCTTGTATCAGCGCCTAATCCAGCTCGGCGCGTCGCGGTGAACCTGAGCACGCTGGTTTCTCTCCTCACCCACAGCAGAGGTGCAGAGCTTTCATGTTTAAAGCAGAGGGAGCGGCCAGAGGGGGAGAGAGAAGGATAGAGTGAGGGAGAGGGGGAGGGAGAGAGAGCTCCCTGTGATTAGCCTCAGCCTTTTGATTTTCACCTGCAGTCACACATTACAGCGTCTGAAAGGGTCACAGAGGCGGCAGATCTGAAACAACTGTGAACTCGCATTTATTATGTAGAGTCTTGATATTGATAAAGGTGGTGCTCCTTTTTCAATGATTTGTGAGATTCTGAATGATTAAGCTAGAAGTTTAGTACATTAATGGAAGAACATAGTTCTTCTTTCTCTCACATTGGTTACCGAATTTTCATTTGGTTGTGCTGTTGACTCCAGGGAATAAAAAGAAATGAACAGGATACTTGCTAATTTTAGTTTCTGTATTGCCTAATACATTTTATAGAAGCAATATTCAACATGAGTAGAAAGTCTAACAAGCAATTATTACGAAAAAAATAGGGTAGAAAGTTTAATGCATGTGATGGGGAAACCGGAGCACCCCGAGGAAACCCATCCAGACAGAGAAACATGCAAACAAACACAGATTGAATCAAACCCTGGCCTTTTTGCTGTGAGGCAAGAGCGTTAACCACTCAGCCACCCTGCCGCCATGCAGGCTAGTTTTTGTTGAGTGTTGTTAACTGTGAGCATGACCCTGCAAAGTGAACCCAAAAGGTGTGAAGCGATCTCATAAACTCTTTCCTATGAAGAATTTGTATGTGAGAAATATGTTAGGAATGTTTGGAATGAGACAGTTTAAAGTTAAACAGTTTAAATTGTGATTCCCTTTTTCACCGCCATAAACAAACAAAAACTAACATGGCCCCTCCCGGTGCCTCTGACCCTCTTCACTCCTCAGTTCAACTCAGCGGCGCGGCAGCTGATCGAGCTGGACAAACCGGACTCCAGTGGAGACTCTGGAGAGGGCGCCTCATCGGGGCCCCAGACCAACGGGGCCCCGCGGGACAAGAAGAACAGCAAGAAGCGACATTCTTTCACCTCCCTGACTATGTCCCACAAGCCCATGCTGGCCCCGCCCCCACAGAGGCACTCCATGGAGATCAGCGGGCCGGTCCTCATCAGCTCCAGTAACCCCACGGCGGCTGCTCGCATCGGGGAGCTCACAGGCGGGCTGTCCTGCAGCGCACCTTCACAGGTAACAAATAAACTTTATATACACGCAGTGTTTTGGAACTACACACAGTTACCATAACCTGCCCTGTAATCAAGATTATCAGATTAATGTTTCTGTTTATATGGATTAAGAGCTGAACTACTGAATCTACATTTGTCCAAAGCCACTTTAAATAGCACATTTTATAAGCAACACAGTTTCCAAAGTGCTGCACATGTCGTTTATATAAAACTAAATATTCCTCTAGCTCCCCTGTCTTCATTAATACAACGAAAACTGGTGAAACATATTCTAAAATACATTTGGAAAAGCAGTAAATAGTGAGGAAAGCAATGAATAGGGCGACGTAACGGTCCTTGATGGTCTCTCATCATAAGGGACTTCTGAACCGCTCTTGGTCTGACCCATCACCTAAGACCTGTTTGTCATGGGAGACCCTACCCGGAGCATAATGCCACAGACAAAGAGAGCTCCTAGGTTCATTTGGGTGCTCAAACTCCTCCACCACGATAAGGTGGCGGTTCGAGGAGGAAAATAGAAATAACATTGTGAATAAAAACAGCAACAATAATAATGTGGCAAATAAACATAAAATGCTCTACTCTAATATAAAATAGCCTATAATAAACAATAAAATAAGTAACAATAATACAGCATTGATGGCATTATGGCTTCAGTAAAATGATCAAATTTAAAGTTCACTTGTAGCACTTAAAGCTTAACTATATCATTAATATTGTCCATGTTGAAAGCAACCTCACAGAATACGCACTATTTGCTCTGCATCTCATAAAAACGGCACACTGTGAGCGCCAGTGTTCTTTATAAAGGTCAAGCTTGAATCAATGAATGATTAAATATCTAAATATCAGTGCCCATGTTTGTGGAGGCTCATGTAAACACATGTTACTGTGGTATCGTACACCAATGCGGGTTTCATTAGTTTGGCTGCAGTAGTCATACCTTAGAGTTATAAGGTTCTATCTGTGTTTTGAGTAGTTCAGAGATATTTTGACTTAAACTTTGGAACTAAATGGAAATGGGTAATTTGTTTTTGTTCATAAAAACCTAAAAAATACACCACAATCTACAAAAATACAATATAGTGGATAGAACTTTATGATTCTAAGGGGATGATCTATTTGTTTTCCATTAACATATGTTGAAATGCTACCAGCCTTATTGTTTAAGACCATGCCTATCAAACCTGCTATGTATTAAAAATATGTCTCCTCTTCACTCTCTCTACATTCCGTGAACATGCCAACTTTCATTGAGCTATTTCTGTGTGCTATTTGCTTGTTGGACTTGAAAGTGCTCAGTGGCCAGGATTTGAAAAGCGTTGCTCTTTATAGACGTTTTACTAGGCATGTTGTGGCTTTAGCTCAGTGAACTGGTTAAAAGGACTTCCAACCACATGACTTACTGTCCCGCGCAGTGCCGTGTAATTGTACAAGTCAAAGAAACAATTGACCAATACATGATCGACCCGCCGACATATTCGATGCTTAAGCCTTAATTATTTTTTGTTTGACTTTTAAAAATCTCTCTTTGCCTTTAGTCCGACTTCCTTTCCCCCCGTTTTAGTGAACAGCCCGTTGCGTTTGAAGTCATGGGTGCGTGACTCCACTCGTCCGCTAAAATGACTGCAGCTTAGCCCTCCAGCTCTACGCACACCAACCCAGAATTACAGTAACTGGCAGCTGTTTTACGGCCACTGCAGATCGGCTTTGAGCTGGTTTTTAATGGTCGGACGCACAGACGGGAGAAGGTCAAGTATATAACCAACCTGTCTCTATCGGATCCTTTCATTTTGATTTTTATAAGGCCGCGCCGAGGTCAGGGCTGTCGTGTCTCTCCAACAGACACATAACGCTTTAGCAGCTCTACAGAAATATGCTAATGACAGTGGACTGGCCCTAATAAAGTTTTATTGCATTTTGTGAAGAGCCGCTTAAATCATAGAACATGGAAAATGTACAGTTCACTGACATATATGGAGTTTGTATGACGGGCATGTGCATACTGCTGAGAGCAGAGAAAAATCTCAATTTCAATGTTAAATTTGTCACTTCTTGTGTCATTATAGAGTATGTTTGGAGCTTCGCATTGGTTTTTCTGTTAGTTGTTTGGTTTTGCTTTCTGGCACAGTCAACACTCTTATATGAAAGTTTCAGCCACATAACTTTTTTCTGTTATAGAATAGAATAGACTTTATTATCAATTCAATAGAATTTTCTCTTGAAGTTCTCTCAAACCCTTGATATGGATCAGGGGAGCTATAGATGCTCAAGGAGGGCAGGGAAGGGAGGGAGTTCAGCTTGATAGACTGGTGGATAAAACTGGCCCTGGACACCATTTTGAAGTCTTTTGACCATTCAAAATATTTTCTTTTAAATAGTAAATTGCAGTGAAAACTACCCTTGTTTATGAGATAAATAGAGAGAAAAGGCTTGCTGTTCCTTCAGTCCCATTTGTTTATTTTGTCGGTAAGCACCAAATGAAACCAAAACACCAGCTCCATTCTATATATTTTTTTTTTATTTCAGCTTATATGAATGAATGAATTATTGTATGATTGTGTCTTGCATACATACTGTTTGCCAAACCATTTCATGGCCTTATAAAACCCCATTAAAACAAAAGATCAGTTGCCAGACAGAAAGCACAACTACAATACTAATCACAAGACTTTGAATAAACAGGACTGCCACCACTTCCAGGCTTTACTAACAAAAGTAAACAATTGAAATACATTGCAACTAAACAAACACTTCAACTATATTTCTACTAGTACATCTGTTGCATTTCAATACAGCCTGTGCTTTTTTCCAATTTTTTTCATAAATGTGATATGTGCCACTCCCTTTTCTTTGATTATTACTTTGGAAATAAGTAAACAAAAGCAGACAAAAGCATTTGTTGTGGATGAAACATTAGTCTCTTTCCTTCTGTTGCCTAAGTTCTAATCATCTCCAGACTAAAGATTACCCGTGATGTGTAGCTACTCACAGATTTAAAGGAGCTTGCTTTTTACACTTGTTAACGATCCCCTCGTTGACCACATTTTGTTTGATATGGATCTTATTGTGCTTAATGAAACATCGGAGAGTCTCTTCGTGCTCCCCGTCTCTGCCTTCATCTCTGCTTATCTCCTCAGACAAAAACAACAAAGGTAAGCCCCAGTCGCCTCGAGGCTGAGCTGTCTGTCTTGGAAAACAGAGCCACTCCCACCCTTTACAACAGGGGTCTCCTGCCTTTTTACCCCCGTGACGTCAGAGGGCTACTTATGCGACTTATTATGAGGATTCCTAAAGTGCATATACAGTGAGGCCAATAAGTATTTGATCCCCCTGTGATTGTGCAAGTTCTCCCACTTAGAAATTATGGAGGGGTCTAAAATTTCCATCGTTGGTGCAATTCCTCTGTGAGAGACAGAATATTAAAAAAAAAATCATATTGTATGATTTATTAACAATATTTTTGGATATTACTGAGTCAAATAAGTATTTGATCCCTTAAGTCAAACAATTTTAATATTTGGTACAGAAGCCTTTTTAACAATTACAGAGGTCAAACGGTTCCTGTAGTTATTCATCAGGTTTGCACACACTGCAGCAGGGATTTTGGCCCATTCCTCCATACAGATCTGTCTGTATGGAGGTTTCGGGGCAGTCGCTGAGCAACATGGAGTTTCAGCTCCCTCCAAAGATTTTCTATTGGATTTAGGTCTGGAGACTGGCTAGGCCACTCCAGAACCTTGATATGCGTCTTATGGAGCCACTCCTTGGTTATCCTGGCTGTGTGCTTCAGGTCATTGTCATGTTGGAAGACCCAGCCACGACCCATCTTCAATGCTCTGACTGAGGGAAGGAGGTTTTTGGCCAAAATCTCACAATACATGGCCCCGTTCATCCTCTCCTTAATACAGTGCAGTCATCCTGTCCCCTGTGCAGAAAAACAGCCCCAGAGCATGCTGCTTCCACCCCCATGCTTCACTGTAGGTATGGTATTATTTGGATGATACTCATCCTTCTTCTTCCTCCAAACACAGCGTATGGAGTTGAGACCAAAAAGTTTTTGTATTTTGGTCTGATCTGACCACATGACTTTCTCCCATGACTCCTCTGGATCATCCAGATGGCCATTGGCAAACTTCAGACGGGCCTGGACATGGGCTGACTTAAGCAGGGGAACCTCCCGTGCAATGCATGATTTTAAACCATGATGTCTTG
>OMNZ01019147.1:0-21612 GCA_900303255.1 Lesueurigobius sanzi | reverse complement strand
AAATGTGCTCTCACGCAAGTTTGCGTCATGTTCTGTAGATGTTAAATTAACTCTGTTTAGTGCATATTGTGCCCCCTTGTACACTGCACACCTGTGGGTGAACTATAAAAAGGCCAGCCTTCAGAGATTGATAGTAGCTTATAATGATGCCCTGAGACTGTTGCTAAAAAAACCCCGGTGGACTAGCGCTAGTGAGCTGTTTGTGTCCAATCGGGTCAACTCATTGCGGGCTGTAATGAGAAATCTTATGTGCAGATTCATCTGTCATGTGAACGCATCAGATAATACTGTGATTTCATTGTTGTCAGATAGTGTGTACAGTGACACTCGCTATACATCCCAACTTTGGAAACACTGGTATCGTTGCCTCCTGAGAGGATAGTGATGTACATTTTTATTGTGTGTGTTTTTATCTGTCTGGCGCCAAAGTAACAAATAAAGTAACACAGGGTGCATTTTGGCAATTGTGGCACCTAAAGGGTTAATAGACCTATTCTCAAATTGAGAAATGTTAATTTAAGCAGATTTTTTGCATTGAACCCCATGGACTTGTTGGCTTGATAAGGCGAGCTGTCGGAGTTTGGGAAAGACTGTCCTAAACTAAAATTTCACCTTAATTCAGGAGGCAAACAATGTGCCAGTTTTTGTTTTCAGGGCATGGACCTGTAACTGAGGAACTGTCGAGGTATTATCCATAAACGAAGCAGGAACATGAGCATGTTGGCTGTGAGAGGTAAAGAAAGTAGAGATTTTGAGGATCTGTGTAGTATTTTTTGTTCAAAACTTATTAGTTTTACTCCATTTGAAAGACAAATCTACTCCAAACAATGGCTAATTTTTATTCTACAGACTTAAAAAATTTGGCCATAACGTTCACTTACATGGGTCAGGGCGGCCATTTTGTGGCCCGCTGGCTAGTGCAAGTGTATCAGCCTATGTGTCTCTATGTCTATCTAGGTCTGCACTGACTGAACCCACGAAATAAATCACAGAGAAAGGTTGTCTGTTACCTCTTCGATGTGTTCATTTAGTCTCAGGAGTGGAAATACTTTAGATCTTTGGCCTGTGTGGTAGCCTCCTGCTCTGTCCTGGCTGCTCCCACTAACTGCTCTTTGCCTTGTAACCATAACAATGCGCTGATTCTTTATGTAGACATGTACTTTCTTCGTTAAGATAAGATAAGAAGAATACTTTATTGATCTCACAATGGAGAAATTTACTTTATTTCCATCTTGAGTGAGTAGTGATACTGTATTACTAATTATTGTATTGTGGCATAATTCCACTTCGGGCAACAAAATGGCGGCCACAACTATGCGTGACATCACTGGAAACCAATCCTATAACTATTAACTATTTAAAATATTACCTACAGTATATCCAAAAGCCAGCCTAGAGTCACACCAGCCACAGTGTTGTCTGATTTATGCTCTGTAGTGGAGTAGGGTCCTCCTCATGATGCAGGGAGCGCGTGCAGCAGCCACCACCAGTCCCCCCGCAGCCCATCTGTGAAGAGCACATTAAAACAAACAGCCCTCTGGTGTACTTCAGGGTCCACACGCAGCCTGGGGAATCAGAGCGCCAGCAGACCGGAGCTGCAGGAGAGAAGAGCAAAAGAGGATGGATTAGTCAAAGAACTAATATTATTTTAAGGTGAGACACTGCAGGTGAATAGGGACGCTAAAGATATTTGCCACTTTAGCTGACATAAGTCCTTTTATGTTTTCATATAAAATTATGGCATTTTATGTATGAAATGTGTCCAAATTGCCTATTTTTTGGGGACAAAATGTAATAGAGCTATTGTTATATTTATGATTTTATTTTATTGATGTATTAGTAACACAGATTCGTTCAGGTTTTTTTTTGGATATCCAGTAAATGCTTTCTTTACCTCTCTGTCTCTGGCAAAGCTTTATCCTTTCACCATAAAGTGCTGGCAACAAAAACATCTGACATAGCTTCACTATAACAACATGGTCATTTTAATTTTTTCCCCCTTAACAGCTACACAGGAGGGGGAGGGGCTTAAGGAGAGAGTGCTTGGATAATCAGTGCACGAAACTACTGCAGATTTAGTTTTAGTTATTTTGTCAATAGCATTTTCTTACTGACACAGTGTAAAATAATGATCAGATTATTACCAAATATCACGGTTCTCACCTGGTGGGTCAGGACCTGAAAATGGGTCATGGAAAAGTCATAAGGCTTTCCCACAGGGCTTTTCTTTTCAAATGTAACACTGAAAAGGAATCAAGATTCTTTCATCAAGATTTCAAAATAGCTATAGGCTATTTACATAAAATGCACATACTGTAAGCTGTGATTATATTGAACACATGAAACTGTGCAGTGATTTATGGGCTGGAGCAGATATTTTTGAAGTGATGAATCTTGATGCCACACAAGTGGAGAACCACTCGTCTAAAGCCACTACACCACTAAAACCTAGGGCTTACAGCCAAGGTCTAAATTTGAAACATCCACAAGATGTGAGTCGGTCCTCAACTCCAACAATGTGCAAATCTAGGCCGGAAACCGTTCTAGGTGACAACTCAAAGTATTTTACATGCACTTTTCACTTTTAATTGAATATTATTGTCATTCTAGGTATTTCAATGATATATGCTTTTGAAGGATACGCTCTTGAACACACCCTTCCTGATCTGTAGAGCACTATTTTGTATATGAATCGTGCTATATTAAGTTTAAAAAGTAGGAGTAATAATGAACTTAATAATGAACCCAGACCTGAATTTTAACTCTCACAGTAAATCGGTATAATCAGCTTTTTACCACAATTATACATAGCCAAAATCAAACGTCCAAACCAGATTTAGAGGTTAATTCATACATTTGTTTCTGGCAGATTGGATTACTGTAATGACCTGCTCACTGGCCTCTCTAATCGAGCTGTAACACGGCTTCAGTACATCCAGAACGCTGTGGCTCCAGTCCTGTCCTGACTATAGAGCCTATAAAGAATGGAGGTACAATTGGATAGTTCTCTGTGAAGCCAGTTAGCATACAGAACTGGAAGCTCATATTGACTTTCCATTGAAACTTTTTGGCCCCTCTTTAACTCATTATTGGAAATTGTCTTGTTAATACCACCCTCAAGTGCTTGTCTTACCACGAGCTACACCATCCTGTTATCTGTCTTTTAATATTTTCAACGTTAATTAAGATATTAACAAAAGATAACTGGCCAATCAGGTGCCTTCTTGCTCTGCGGTTGCCATGAGAATGTAACTCGCACATACCAAAAATGGAATTATGCCGCATTCATGTGAACTGGGGAACTCGTTTTCCCCAGATGGAAGGCCGTTGTTCCCAGTTGGTTTGTGTTCATGTGCTTTCTATGTCGGAAAGTGGGGATTTTGATTTCATCAGATAAAAAATGTCTTTCATCACTAGCATTTAACAGAGCTAACTATTTACATTTTAACATCTCGAAAAGCTAAACTTGGTTTGTTAAAGTTTGTTTTATAAAGCATCTCATACATTTTCTTTTTGCTAGCATAAATTTCTGGCATTTCTCTCACAAATATGTTACTCCAAAGAAAACAAAGGCCCATAGTAAACCTGTGAAAGTAGCAGTGTTTAACCAAGAAGCTCACATTTAACGAAATATTAACAAATCATCTGATTTCTGCGTCAGATGCGGAAGTCGGGAAGCTTGTTTTGACCCCAGTTCCCAACTTGTTTTTCCCAGTTGGGCGAGCGTTCATGTGCATTTTCCAACTGGGTAAAACGTTTTTCCCAGTTCCCGAGGTCCACATGAATGCACCATTAGGCTCCAAAGATATAATATAAAACACTAGATCGGACATCACCATAGTGATACATTGGAACGAATGGCAATCTCTGGCGGCCATCTTGTGACTGGACTTTTAAACATGTAAATGAATAGGAAACACCACAAAATTTAGTATGAAGTCAAGTGTTGACTTGAGGCAGTCATGCACCAACAGTACAATGAATGGTGTTAAATAGTGCTAAGACCACAAAAGAAACATCCCTTTAAAGATATAACTCTTTATCCCCCAGAGTAAATGTGCCCTGACTGAGATATCTAGACTTACCAGCAATACAACAAATCCCAAAACATTACTGTATCTCAAATTCAAATGTTTTATCAACGAAAACTGTGTCCCCGATTTTACATTGCTTGCTATTAGCATTCAGCATCACAAGATGGCCGCCACATCAGCAAGCGTCATGTCCGATCTAGCGTTTTTTTTATAATATTTTTGACGGTGGCGGTTCAAAACAACTAAACTGCTAGCATGAATTGGCTTCATTAGCCCGCGCTGAACACTATGGGGAAGACCACGCAGGCTACCTCCATTGTTTTATACGCTCTATGGTCTAGAACCAGGAAATATGACCATATTAGTCCAGTGCTCAGGTCTCTGCACTGGCTTCCTGTCGGTCAGAGAATAGACTTTAAAACAGCTCTGCTTGTTTACAAGTCTGTTCATGGTCTAGCACCAAAGTACATCTCTTGTTGGAGAGTGCATCACATGTTAGAGCCGTATGAACCACGTCAGTCTATGAGGACCTCAGGGAGTGGTCTCCTGCTGGTCCCAGAGTCAGGACTAGACATGTTGACTGTCTGCTTGACCATGTGTAGCAATATGTAAAATCAGGCAAAAAAACATTTTATTTGGTCACACCTAGATTAATTCACTTTATATATCTTTGCTCTTTTAAATGTTTTATTGTGTATACTGTATATTTTTTGTGGTTTAAGGAACATTGAGTCGGTGTATGCCTTATAAATAAATTTCCCTATATGAAATGGACAAACATATAAAATGACAGCTACTCATGCTGTATACACACTTGAGCAGGGATGCCCAAAGTTCTTTCCATGGAGGGCCAAACTAGGCAATAGATGGCCAAATTAGTGGGCAAATGGCCAAAAGCAATACTGTTTCACATGTAAAGACCAATTGTAAACAGATCTATCTTTTAATATCCTTTAATTACTGTGTGCGATCGAGTAGGACATGCTGTTTTGGCGTTCTTAGGCGCTGTATAAAGTTTATCCAGTCACAAATAAATCAAAATAAATACTCCTTACACATCTAAGCACCATCTCGAGGCCCAATCCAAGCTCTTGCAGGGCCGAACTTTGGGCGTCCCTGCACTACCATGAAGAGTTAATAGATATTTGACCACAATTAAAGAAAGTGACTTTAGTTTCCTTCATCTTGAATACTTTTCCCCATATTCAAATGTTTGCCGTTTGCTTTCATCATGTCCAGAACAATGAATTACTGACTAAACTTTTTCCATGTTTCCTCTGGTCTCCGTGGGGTCCGAGGTGAGGGTGAGAATGCGGGAGGTCGCCCCATGTGACCTCAGGCTGGAGCCGCTGCATCGCTATTGGTGGAATCACCCGAACCCCCAGGAGAGGACTGACCACTGCAAGGGACTGTTTGTACAACGGCTTAGGGTGGACCTTTCTTCTTCTGGTCGACTGAGAGGAGAGTCAGGATTATGTTCATTCATTCATTGTAGAGGTGACAGTTTCCAATATAGCTCAGGATTGTGGCGACAAAATGCTAAATATGCTCGGGAAATCATGATCATCTTTACCACGGCACATGAAGGCAGCATTAGAGACGTTTCACAGCTCTTTTTCCACATTATTTTTAGCTAATGTTAGTCTATAGTCAATGATTGCTAAAGTTAATCTGATTATGAACACACACAAAATAAAATAAAATGCTGGAAATAGTTTCTATTTGAGTTTAAAACTTTCACAACTTTCAGGGTCACTCAGTTCCCTGGTTTTTATAGGGAAGTTTTATATTCCGGTTATGGCAGTTTTGGCAAATAAAGATTCCTGGCTTCTTGTATTGAAGCTACAACTGCGCAGACGCATAAATGATGTCATCCTCAGAGACATATACCAATATGATTCAGAGAAATATGGATTAGTGTCAGCGTTATTAGCATTATTAGCCAAACAACTAAACTTAGCGAGTGTGCTCATCTGCGAAGCATCAACACCTTCGTCTGTGTCAGAGGACGATGGCCCAGGATTTCAAGCCCTCCATGTATTACAAACCTGGGAAGACAGTCTGGGAGCCCACGGTTGGGGCAGCAGTTCAAATCGAGCCTCGAGGCGGGACTAACCAGCCCAGAGGAAACCGATCAGAGAAACACGGATGTGACGTAAATGCACAGCGGCCATGCACACGTCTTTATTTTTAAACAGAAAAGCCTTCAGTGCAGCCTGTTTTTGTGGTTTTAAGAACAATTCCTGCTCATTTAAAACCGTTGCGGCCGCCATCTTGATTGTTGTGGTTCGAGACCGGGTGCATTATGGGAAATTCTGGAGCTGAAAATTACGTCTCGCAAACTCCCGCCTCCCGCGCTGCGTGATTGGTCCATCCACATTTGTCCGGGGATTTTGAGCCATTCAAACCACGGACATCCAGACTGTCTTCCCAGGTATGTCATACATGGAGGAGGCCAGGCTGGTGTGACAGGCTACAGGAGTTCATCCATAATTTTAAACAAATTAAGTTTGGATGGACTATCGCCACTTACTGTATCTTCATCTTCTGTTTTGCCTCGTTTTGTTTTTTCTTTATTTTTTAAGTTTTCCACAGTGTGTGTAGGAAAAAACAGCAGCAACAGTTTGACATAAATCAGCATTACGCCTCTTTCCATCTAAAATGTTGACTACTTTTAGCTCTTTCATTGATAGTACGTCTCCTCTCTACTCCAGACATAGTTCTCATAAGCGGGTGATAGTGTGTACATGCCACTATCTCCCGGTTACTGCTGGGAAATATAATCGGGAAACTGCGTTTATATGATCAGAGACAAAACCAGAACATTAAAACTTCCCTATAAAGACTGGGAAACTCAAGTACATGTAAACACACTCACAGTGTTGCTACCAAAAGCTCACAATAGATCAAAACTAATTTCATTTCACTAACAGTAAAAAAGTCAGATACTGGGCCGTTAACATGAGAAATACTTTGGATAACCATATTTCACAATTGATTTGTTTTTTCAAGTATTGTTCAAGGTGTGTGGTTTTCTCTGAGAACATTGGAAAAACTATCTGGGACAGTGGGGGACAGAGGCCTGAAGGGCTGTCTAGGAAAACCATTAAAGGGACTCTCCTATTTCTATAACAACAGTATTAAACCATGCATCAATGTATATGCAAACTTTCACACTGTACAAAACCAAAAACATGTAAATCCATTGCCAAGATCGTTACTGAGGTCTAATTACTATGTTTCGAGCTCCCACGCAGCCTCTCTCCTCCCTGCACCTCTCGTCGCCTCTATGAATATTGAGGGGGCTGGTTAATGATTTAGCGCGCAGCCTGTTAGATACATGTTTGGGTATTTGCTCTTCTGCTGCGCTTTTCTATTTGAATTCCCGGCGGAGTGGAGCTGCCGTGTCGCACGTATCCATTTCCCCTCGGCTCACGTTCCATCAAAAAAAGTGGAACGAATCTGGCATTACCATGTAAGTCGTGAGCATAAAGATGTCCCAAAAACTCCATCGTATCTCTCAAGCAAGAATTTTAACGTGCCCCAGCTCCTGCTATAATTATTCGATGATTAAATTGCAAACTTCAAACTTTTAACGCTGAGTTGTGAGCAAATTAATGTCGTTGCCGGGCGTGAAGTTAATTCTGAGCAGGCATTGGAATTATCGGTGTAGATTCGGTTCCTCGGGACGCAGTGACAGCACAAACCAGAAGGGGGCAATGTGTTAAAGTTGGATGGAAACACAGAAGTGGACTTTAACGTTATGGTCAGTTTACTGCTAACTTTCACAAGTAGCTAGTTAAGTATAAAGTTTAGCAGAGCGATGTTTACAGGCAGACAATTTACAAGACATCTGTGTTTCCTTGGGGGTGTTTAAACTTTGTTGATGTGATGATAGCAATACATCTAGGCCTAAAGTTTGGATACCCCCTTTTTCGGTAACACTTTGGATTACTGACCACTACATACTGTGTACTAACAAGGTAATTACTTGAACCTTTCCATGTAATACCAAGATAGTTACACCCCTATTACTGTATTTTACACTGTAATATAGTTATTTTCAAGTTTGTACCACTATACTGTGCCCTAACAGTAACTACAAAGTATTTACTCTATACTTTCCATGTATTACCAACATAGTTACCACTACATACTATGTACTAAAGGATAACTACATTTTAAGTACAACATGATAATAGGTTATTTACAGTGTAAGTAATGTAGAAAATGGTCAACAATCTAAAGCAGGACTTTCGCGGGTTATAACATTTAGTCTGTATAAGTTCTCAGTCGTCCAGGAGTTGTCCATCGTAGGCAAAGATTCTTCAGTCTTCATCTGTACTCTGTAGTTGAAGGACATTTCTCTTTATCCAAAGAGCTTCGTCAGCACTGAGCAAACTTGGACACCAGTGGTTTACAAAGGCCAGTAGGAGGAGTTTGTCTGTAAGTCCCACCCTCTTTCACACTTCACTTCAACTACAGAGTACAGATGAAGACTGGAGAATCTTTGCCTACGCTGGACAACTCCTGTACGACTGAGAACTCACACAGACTAGTTTCATGTATTGTTTTTTCTTTATTTTCACTGAAAGCTTTATGAATGAAAACATATGAGCTTTTAAACAAAAAGGGATGAAATAGAGTCTTCAAAATGGCCACCTTTTGCTTTGATTACTGCTTTGCACACTTTGGCACTTCCTCAATGAGCTTCACGATGTAGTCTCTTCACAGACTGTTGGGAACTGTTTCAGGTGACAGCCTTGTGACGCTCATTGAGGAAAATGCCAAGAATCTAAAATGTAAAACATACTTTGAGTTATTTCACCCTTTTGGTTTCCTACATAAGTGTTCATTCATAGTTTAATGTCTTCAGTGAGAATCTATAATGTAAATAGTGTTGAAAATAAAGAAGCACCAATACAAAAAGTGTTTTCAAACTTTATCCATTAACCTAACACGCTCCTGTAGATGCATTTATGTTTCCTATCCAATTTAAAAACAGGTATTTGTAATGAATGAATTCCCTCCCATTGGTTCCCGGTTTGTGTTGGAATGGTTGATGTGCACCAGAGTCAGTTTGCCTTCAAAATGTGTCCGATTTTTGCTGCAGATGCATCACATTTCTCTTTTTCTGGGTGAATATTCATGGGGTCCAGGGGGTTGGTTCTAAGTTGTAAAGCGCTTTATAAGCAAAGATTGATTGGTTAATTGATTGACCAGATTTCTCTCCCAGCGGCATAAATGTGAACATGACCAAATTAGCTCTGGTTTAGTGATAGTGAAGACCGAGTTTAGACCTGATGTAATCCTGGTTTGTTTGTGTCTTATCCTGTTTTAGTCTCACTATTCAAGATATTTGTTTGTTATTGTGCACAAAAGCATGTTGTTGTGTGCATGTAGTAAATGTCAGATTTTAGGCAATTTTGAGATCCATCGGTTCGCATCGGTCTTGGTGTAGTCCTAGTTTTGACTTAATGCTTAGACCTATTATGGTCCTGATTTAGATCCAAAATGGACCTGGTTTAGTAGGCTTAGTAGTGGAGATCTTAAGTCCTGATTTGAAGTCTATATAGGGTTAGTTTAGCCCAGTCTTAACCCGAGTGTAATCCTGCTTTAGTCTGGGTTTATAGGTTTAGTAGTAGTTTAATCCCACTCTTGTTAAAAAACGAATTTAGTAATTGTTTGCTGCTGGATTAGAAAATAATTTTAAAATCTTGATAAATCCTACTTTTTTTTTTTTTTTTCTTTAAATAAATGTTTAGTCCTGGTTAAGACCTTGTTTTATTTGTGTGTTGTTCTCGTGTGAGTTTTATAATTTTTTGTCCATTGGTCCACATGCTTTAGTCCTGGTTTATACCCGGTTCAGACCGTGTGTAGTCCTGGTTTAGGTTCGATTTGTGCTCAGTCCTCTTTTAGTCTACAGCATGATTCTACTGTGGTCCAGCCCTGGTTTAGTCTCACTTATCCCTATTGTGTACCTTTTGGATGCACATTCTAGCCCTAGTTTATACCTGGTCCAATCCCAGATGAGATTTTTTAGACGCTTGTGTTAAGCCCTCTTTGTTGGCCTAGAACTACTTTTGTTTGGTTCCATTTGTTTTGTCCTGCTCTAATTTAGACCTAATTTAATCCTTGTTTAGTCACAACCCTCGCCTTGTCTTGTTTATTCTCATTCCGCGCGTATATATATATAGTCCTCCTGGCCGTGTATGCGACCTACATGCACCATAGGTCTTACCTTGTGCGCCTCGGAGAAGCAGTCAGACAGCCTCCTCCGCTTCGTTAGCTCCAGATGAAGTCTTCCCCCGTCTCTCCCCTCCCTTTTCCGCGCGCGCACTTGTGGATTGGATGTGTATTGAGGCGCAGACGTGCGTATTGGCCTCTTACAGCAGCATCAGCCCTGGCTTATCCCCCCTGTCAGCTGATTATTACTGCTGTGCGCAAGAGACCGCATCATCTCCACACTCGTTTTTAGACAATTGGGAATCCTTCAAAGAGCCGTGGGATAAATAGAGGGGCTGCCTCGGTTTCCTGGCGCTATATATTTAGCCAAGGAGGTGAAAACAGCATTAGGGCGCTCGGTGATTTATTTCTCTTCGCAATAAGGCTCCCTCGAGAGGTGACCCCGTTCAAACATAACATGCTAAATCAGGCCCATTACCGTGTCTCCGAGTTTATTTAGCTCTTTAGCGCGATGTTCCAATGGTAGGACTTCAATTACTATTTGATTTTTCGGTGTAACTAAACGTAAGGTGATATCAGCAAGAAGGTTTTTTTTGTAGCTTTGCCTACTTCGTTTAATCTAGTACTTTAAAAAAATATATAGATTTTGTTTTCAAATTGCCTATTACTTCAGGATATTGTACCTATAGTGACGACTGCTTAGGCTATTCTTCGTTTCTTTAAAGTGCACCTCGCAGTGTATATCTATTTGATGAGATTACACCATGGCATTTTTTCCAGAAGAAAAGTTGCAAAAATGTATTTGTGTATGTTCCAGCATGTTATAGGACAGGAGAAGGAATAGCTATAAGATGATTGAATTGATTACGTTGTACGTCTTCCTGTGTCCAGTTATCAATAATAAAGTCACAGAAACGGCAAACCAGGAAATACTAGGTTTCATATTTTTTGTGTAAAATCTTAAATGTTACTATGTGAGCTATGTTATTGGGGAAATTTCGCCTATGTTTTCATTTGCATCTTAGGTTTGTGGCTATATGGCACATGCACTTATGCCACATGTTTTTTTGCGTGAAACAAGAAAAAAATAAACAAGTTTGAAGATCGAAAAACAATGAACCAACACCCAAAAAACGAATTACCATAAATCCCAAACCCTATATGAAAGCAGAGATTATTGAGTCGTCATCTGTACTGTGTAGTTGAAGTGTCGGACCACATTAAGCAAGCCAAGCCATTTTGAGTTCGCAACGGCGCTTTCTGCGGGTCTACGCCCCAGGAGTGCGCACTGCGGTCGGCGTAGCCTACCTCAGCTGCATTCCCCCGGCCCACACTCACTCACTCATCTAAGGAGTGCAGGGCAGGTCTCGTCGCGCATACCTCTTGTATGGCTTGTTTGTTCACGCTTGTAAGCTACACACAACAATGTTACTGTATGTTTTGACACAATTGCGCACGAATCTGGCGAGACACCGCGCAAATGCAAACAGAGAACAGACAGCAGCAGTGCGTAATCTCGGATTACTTAAGGCTAGTTGGAAAAAAAAAAGTGTTGCATTGCAGTGCAGTGAAATAGAGTGCGTAAAAGTAACTCAACTGGTATTTCACGACTCCATCTAAAGACGTTTTGGATATATTTAAATAAAACGATATACAAGCCACGTGTGCCTAATTTATTTAAACTAAAAGCCATGCAGCTTATATTGTACGTTGTTTGATACAATCAAGCATTCAAAATGTAAGATTTGTCAATGAGATATAGCCCAAAACCTTACCCCAACTAGCGTTTTACTTAGACCTATACAATGCACTCCTGGAACAAGATCTACTTGCATTTTTTGTGCGTAATGGCGCTTATATCGACACCACTATCAATGCAAACATCACGATGCAGCCTGTTTTATCCAAAAATGTATCCAAGTGTTACGATTAACAACTATCTGTGTCAACATGTGTGGAGAAACCGTGCGTAAAATGAGCTGTCGGTCGCGTAAAGCATAACCAAACAAACTGTGCGTATAATGCCTCTACACCTGAAACGCGGACCGACTTCAAACGTCTCTAAAGCCTGGCCCTAATGGAGCGTCGCCATTGTTGTGTGGTCCAAGGGGCTGTTTGTTGATTCCCATGTTATTTCAAGCCCCACTGAGCAGCCCAGTGTTTTGGCAGCGCCGTGTATTCAGCAGTTAATCTGACGGAGCATCCTGGTGGTATGTGTATTGGAGCCGCTCCTTTTGTTTTGTCTCTATAGATTGGACGCAGACACACTCAAAAAGCCTATAGACACGCTGTCACCCCCTTTCCACAAAGATTCAATAACGCAGGCTGTTTTGGGAACAATATATTTACTTCCATTAAATAAAACACAATTGTTTTTGGGGAGGTTCTTGGAAAAAGGGGAACAAAAACAGCTCTGTACCAAATAGTATACACAGGGGAAAAAATATCGCAGGACCATTTTTTGTTTTGTTTTTAAAATCCAGAATGGCTAGTCTAGAGTCACACAGACATTAATAATAAATTTATATGTTAGAAACACACGGGTGGTGCGTTTTAGTATATACATTCCCTTTGTTGGCAAGCAAAATCCATTTTTTTAATCCACATGCGTTTATAAACTTGGAGAAATAGAGAGGAGACAGACTGAGAGGCATTCAAACTGGAGATGAGATTTCAAATATATATATACAACCTTTTTGGAGTCAATATTATAGTCCACAGTCCAGCGGGGGCGCCATGTTGGGACAGTAACGACGGGACAGAAAAAAGCGCCTGTTGCTCGGACCGTTTCATAGTGTCCAACAGGCAAGAGGAAAAAAAAAAAAAAAAAAAAAAAACACATCTCCATAAACAGTTTGTCCCAATCCACTCAACGGGATTCACTTTGCTTCACTCTGCTATGCTTTGCCAGTGCGCTTCCCCCTCGCAAAACGAACCCAAAAAGTAGTGGTAGTAGTCTCTTTTGTTCCTGTGGCCGCGTAATGGAGCGCACACTGCAATAAAGTGACCCGCCAATGCCTTATCGACGTCACTATCCATCCTAGTTCAGCGTTTTTTGAAGCGGGGGCCGCAAATGGAGATTGTAATGGCCATGAAAGATAATAGTGCTTCTTTTAAAAGTGCTCACTTGCTTAGTGTTATAGGCAAAGATCTCCGCAATCTTTAGTTCTAACCTTCCATGTATTCGTTTGAAAAGACCAACTTAGGATTGGCTTGCTCTTTATGGTTGTTTTACAAGTACTTTGGTTAGCCACAACAACTGCACACACACAACCTTGCATCAAATTGTCCCAAACAGAAGAGGAGAGGCTTCGTTAAAGCTTTGGGTGGATTTTGCGCAGTGCTGTTGCTTAATAGTGATTTTTATGGATTGAAAACTTACAATGGTCACTTTATGTGTATGTATTTTTTAGCAATAAAGTTAATTTACGAGGCATATAACTTCAGGAAAGAAATAGTGCAAGACAAGTGACACGATGATTGCCTTTTATAGTCTAATAAATGCGCTTTGAGACTTGGCACTCGTGAGTAACACTGCATTGTGAACATGAATCTATACAATTGCAGTTGCAACCACCAGAGTCTTTTGTTTTGTGTGTATTTTTGGTGAAATGATTCATGGTTGGTAGATAGATGGGGATAGAGTGTTGTTCTGTTTTAGTCACCCTTGTTTCTCAGAGACAGATGGATGAAGACTCTTCACACTTTGTCTTTCATTAAATAGAATTGTCCTGAAAATAAAATGTTCTCAGGCAAACATGGCAAAACACGAAGTCAATAGTTTACTCATTGTTACTTTTCAATGTTTTGTAGTATTTTGTCAACGGATAAAGCTCACTGTTTAGTTAAATTTAGGATTATTTTATAACCCGTTGACTTCTCACTCTTCAAATCGTTCCATCCAAAAGTGCCTCTAAAAACCACATTTTACAAAACCCTCCTCTCATGCTATATCCCCCCCACTCGCTCCACTCTGTGCGCCTTTACGCGGCACTGGGGGTCACTCATTGCAGTGCAGCTCTCCATTACACCGGTCTGTCCACGGCGTACTGGCACGCGCTCAGGTTGGTGGCCGGGTTCTGCACGCTGGCGTATCCAAAGCTCGAGTGCTGCTTGGCTTTGAGTCTGAGACTGGCCAGGCTGGAGTTACAAGTGTCCCGGTACACGTAGGGGGGCGTGGGCGGCGCGTAGGGGCAGGCGGACGTGGGCACCCCGGAGTTTAGCGACGGGTTACTGAGGTTGTTCAAGTTGTTCAGGCTGTTCAGACTCGAACCAGGCACCCCCGTCACCGCGGAGGGCACCATGCCGGAGGTCATGGAGGAGATGGAGTTGGGCGGGGAGAACATGGACTGGGAAGAGAGCGGGTTGACGTTCATGGAGTTGAAGAAGGGGAAGCTCTTGGTGGATAGCGAGGCCGACGTCAGGCCCTTGGCGGCCCAGTTGTTGTACGTGTAGCTCGGGTACATGTCTTCGTACGGCTGCATGAGTCCGTTGAACTGTGGGCCGAAGCCGTTCTTGCACAGCTCGGCCTGCTGGTTCCTCTCCCGTTTCCTCCACTTGGCTCGCCTGTTCTTGAACCACACCTAGAAGGAGAGGCAACAGCGTTTTGGTAAGTTTCTGCATGATTCATGGTGTAATTACAACCTGAATTACCCAACCGTGTGCTTGTTTACTCTAGATTTACGCACTGTCTACCTTTGACCGATTTAGCTGCAATTGCATAAAGTCTAGAAAGCAAAAAAGCACGGCATAATATCTAATAATACCAAGTGTGATCCTTAAACATTTTATGCTGACAAGGCGAGAAATACTGAATACAAAATGTCGCCAAATCCATGGAAAATAATGGATTACATAGCCAACATTTATGCACCGTCTGCTTTTGTCCGATAAAACCTAATTTACGAAAATAAGACTTCTTAAAGTAAGTTATTCAAAGCATAATATAAAATAATCCCACATTCACTTGTGCGTGCAACATTTTATGCTAACAACGCAACACATAGCTAAGCTAATAATATAAAAATACAAGTGCAGCCAAATTCTAAAGCTGCGCCACCATAGTTTTGTATTATTACATTTAGGCAAATAGCAAGTTTAATTTCAAATATTAAAAAAATAAAATGTGCAAAACATTTTCCAAAAAAATAGAACGCAGTGAAAATAGTATTGGCGCAGAGAACTGACGCTAAATGCGTAAAATCACAATTAAATGAAAAATGTAAATGGCTAACTCGTAAATGGCTACAAATTACCTTTCTCAATTTATGCACGCGCAGAATTTACTCGCTAACAAACAGACACTAATCTCCCTGGTAATGAGTTGGCTTTGATTAGTCTTATCTTCCCCCGAATACACACTCCCTGCTCCGGCGTGCGCTCCTGACGCAGGCCGCTGCGTGGTGCATGTGTATTGGGGCGGGCTCCACAAACAGCGGCTGACCTCAGAATCACACACAACACACAACACACACACAACACACACAACACACACACAACGCCAGGGCGACAATCGCAAAATACAAGCTTTGCACCTCTTTCACACGAACACGGGAACGCGCCTGGTATCTGTCACCGACACATGTCAATCGCCTGTAATGTTAACGAGCTCATTAATGCGCAATTACGCCCCTCGCTGCACGCAAACGACGTACTGCGTAAAAAAAAAAAAAAAAAAAGCAGTTTACCGAGAATTTGTCCGATTTATTTACGCTCCGCTTGTAATTGTTTCGAACCTGTTGTACACACAAACTTAAATGCGGCTCTAGTACAACAGGAGAGTGAGTATTTGTGTAATCGACACATTAGCTATTCTTTATTATGTTAAAGGTTTACAAACAATGAAAGAAGGGGCACGTACGATTTTAAATAGTTAATTGTGGCCCAAACCCAATTCTCAATCCATTTCTACATCCTAATTCTTCACATAAATTAGATTATTTGCACGCTTCACAACATTCTGGGACTTTTGTCATCGCAATAATGAAAGGTACACACGTCTGCTTTTACAATAGACTGCCAGACAAAACACATTTTATTCCAATATTCAAGAAACCAGCTATAAGGCCTTTAAAATGGCCTCTAGTTACGTATATTTACGCAGCACTATGGATATTTGTGCAGCAGATAAATTAGCAATCCTGTGTTATTATGTTAATCTGATGTTGTATCCTTTGACGTCAGTGCGTAAAATCCAAACAAGCTCCGACTAAAATACTCTTTGTTTGCTCTCCAGGGACCCTCTTGTCCTTACCCTGACGCGGGCCTCGGTGAGGTTGGTCCACACAGCGATCTCCTCCCGCGTGCTCATGTCGGGGTAGCGGTTGCGCTGGAAGGTGGCCTCCAGCTCCTGCAGCTGCTGGCTGGTGAAGTGGGTCCTCTGCCGCCGCTGGCGCTTCTTCTTGGACGGATCATCGGAGGAGTCGTCGGCTTTGTTCTGGCCCTTCTCCTTTTCTGTTGGGGCACACATGTATCACTCTACGTTTAGTAAAAGTCTGTATAGAGGGGAACTTTTGGGAATAAATTATGAGAATACTTTAGGAATTAAAAGAATGTCAGGAATTTGTATCAAGTCTTTTTGTTTGATGTGTTTTAAAATTCCACTGGATTTAACTCTGAATAGTGTTGTAACGCCATCATTAAATTAAAAAAAGAACAACAATGTTAACAAAGTCATGTTTATTTTATAGATTTTAATTATCGAATATTGTCGAATTAGCCTTTATGTTATCAACTTTACAGAATTTTGATTTTATGCAAAAGGAAAATTGTAAAACAAACAAAAAAAAAAAAACCATTGCGCACGCTGTCATGGTCAGAAATATTTCAATTGTTGTTTTTATTAATGAACTCTCAAGAAACGCTCTTCACCAAACCAGAAGCATTTGAAGAGCCGTGAATTTGCATGAACATCTTGTATTTCTGACACCTGCAGTAACACTTTTATCGTGCGTATTTCTGCGTAAATAAGTATCTCTATGCTACAAAAAACAGCACTAGTTATGAGAGGATTCTCGGGTGTGTTGCCAGATGCTGTCCAGATGGGCGCGTGCACACGCAGCTCTTACCCACGGACTCCGGGCTTGATGTGTCCGACACCGTGTGCACCTCATGCCGGTGCTTGACATCCACTGCGCGCTGCAGCGGCTGCAGGCTCGAGGCCATGGCCAGAGCCGCGTGGTGTGAAGAGGACCCCAGTTTATTCCCGGTTACGTGCTGCGGCTCTAGGCTGATAGGATCCCTCATAGAGTTCATGAGGAAAAGAACGCACACGAATAGCCGCTGTCAGACCAGAGACAAGGAGCGTAAGTTCCCTTTGGAAGCGGAAAGAAAAGGAAGTCCGTGAGTGGAATGGAGGAGATTGAAGTCCCTTTGTGCGTAAAAAGGAGAGGCGCTCAGCGCGGGCCATTGAGCGCTTCCATGCCGCTGTAGAGAGTGACAAGGGCAGGTAGGTGATATTAGATCCAGAGGCGTCCACACACTGCTGCCGCCCGTGCCCCACCGCGCCTCTCCACCGCAGCTCCACGTCACAGCCCTGCGCCCGCCCCCTCCCTCCCTCCTCTCACAGCCCCGCACACCTCTCCTCTCTCACAGCCCCCGTGCGTCCAGCCAACCGCAGCGCGTTAAACGTGTCCACCAATGCCTCCCCAACGCTCGGTGTCCAAATAAAAGCATGTAAAGAGAAATGGCACGGCGGCAGCAGTGGCAGCAGCAGCCCAAGACCAAATAAAAATGAAAATAACACAGTTTGGCCTCGATTTTATGAGCTGCGTCCAGTGGCCCGGCAAAAAACGCGCACGACTATTGATACGGACGCATTCGCTGTCACCGCAGTTTACTCAGGGACTCCGTGAGGATAAAAGCTTTTATTGAAGAACTCTGAATATCAAACACTGCGGCGGCAATGCCTCCATGAAAACAAATAAGGCGGAAAAAACGGACTGTTATCCAAACGCGTAAAAGGCGAGGGAGTGTGCACTCGACAAATATAGGACAGACAACAAGACCAAAAACCACAGATATTTTTATTCTGTATGATAATCCAGGAGTTATTGCCTATAGTCCTACATCTTGATATCAGATTGTCACAAGAATGGTTTCGTATCAGTGTATAATGTGTATCCTTGTATCATTCATTTCAGAATTTAGCCTATAATATTTTAGTGCGCAGCACTAAAATATGTGTATTTTATTAGTGGGGTAATAAAACTAGACATATGTCTGAAATAATAGTGTCTGGGCAATTTGCAACAGTTCAAATTCAATCAAAATGTGACTATTGAACGGTCGGCGCACGTGCATTGTTGAATTTTACATGACCCACGTGTTTCAGCGTTAAGTAGCATTAGGAAAAATAAATCCACCTCAGATCTTATTACGCACAGAAGTTTGTCAAAATTGCCCATACGCCATGTTTGTTAATCCATTTTGTTGGTATGGGCCTAATTGATTTGTGGACGTCATGCGCATCCGTGTGTACCCATACCCCTAATACAGTATAACCAATGTCCAGAGGAAACCCCCTCCTCAGTCCTGCCGCTTGTCAAATGCCGCGCTTCCCGTGACCCCGGTGGACACGCTTCAAGTGGCCGTTAAAACGAGCCCCCACCGGAGTCGCCTGAACGCGGACACTTTGGTTTGTTGACGACGGATTTAGTTTATCAGAGCGCTTAGCTGCTGCTGCCTGGGCGTCCTCTGCGCGCAACCCTCTCCGCCAACCAACCACTCATCTGGCGTTAGTTTTAATCTGATAAGTCTCTCATTTGCCTAAGAATTTTCCTGAAGGGGGGACTTTTAATCAGAATTTGAGCCAATTTGCCACGTCTTTTCCGTTTAATTCCCCCGTTGATATCCAAAGTAAACGCAAACAGGTTGGATTTCGAAGGTTGAACTGGGGTTATAAGAGGACTTTGATTAATAACTCCCTATAATTAATGACTTGACTGAGGCTAAATCAGGTAAAGCAGGACTAAACCAGGTCTAAAACCGGACTAAATGAGAACTGGACCAGCACAGGGCAGGCTTAATGCTTCAGGAAATTATACTGTTTCGGAAATTTTCTTCCGAAAATGCGATATTTTATCAATGCACCACGCGCACAACGCTTCTAAACCTTGACAATAAAAATAATAAATTGTTTGTAATTTAATTTCCACTGTGGTGCACGTGCAGGGCAGGCGGCCATGGGTTGAGCCGTGGAGGAGCACATTTGGATTTGGCGCTGTACAGAAGTGACTGCGCTTATCCCCCAGTCAAAGCCCCTCATTTATAAATACTAACACGACCGAGACATCATACAGCGTGCACACATAATGCACTGAGAATCAACACACCAGAGGCCAGCCCACAGTCCGCCAACGTGGAGAAATTGCAGCTGGATTTGCTGGCGCGTAATCTGTGCGTAAAATGACAAATTACGCACGAGGTTAAGCTAAACCTGCACCTTGTACTTTAACCAAATTCTGGGAAAAAGTAGACATACATTTGTGTTAGCGCACTTCAAATAATACATGATTGTGGGACGGTCAGAAATGTCCAGAATCTAAAGAAAAAAGAGGAGAAAGAATTGCTGCGCTCAACAAATGTCCCCAGAAGATGAGCTAATTTACCTCATTGTTGATTGGTTTTAAGACAGCTGGCCTTTGTCGTGACTTACTTCATATTTAATAATTGTATTAGCGTTGGTTTTTCAGATTCTATAATACACCAATGTCCGTGTCACAGATTGGGGATCCCTGTATCCAATATCGGAAACATAACCTATATAAAAGACTGATTATTCAAGTTTTCATGTTTCATCTTTATTGGGTTTGATGGGATAATGGCTTTGGTAAGTACTATTTATACTTTACGCCAGTGTACATTTTACGAAGAATATAGTTGGTCAAAAACTAAACCCAGGATAAAATAGGTCACTTTTAATTGCGTTATTTATGTCTTGAGAAATGTGTTAATTGCACTTTATCTAAGTGAGACGGCTCAATTACCCTAATATATGTTTCCAATCACGCACACACTCATTTTAGTATAGCCTGTATAAGCTATAACCATCTGAAACCCTGCAAAACACTGCAGCCTAATTATCCGCGAACTAAACACAAACAAAATATGTGACACGCTCGATGTAAATTAAAAACAGAATATTGAACAAACGCCCTAATAATGACAACACCCTACTGTCACCACCCCCCAAATCCACACGCACACCCCTCTAACCCCGCCGCAGCGCGCCCTAACCCCGTGTTGCTCCTTTCCCCGTATTAAACCAAACTTGAAGTGGATTACCGCTTTCCTCTTCATTTCTTGAATGCTTTATCTCTCTTACGCGGATTACCCGGCGCAATAGGCCTCCTCCCGCCATAGAGGGCCATTAATTAGCAATTCAGTCAATACAGCAGCGGCGACACAAAGCTTTTTTACATAGGATTAAAGCCAGCGCGCATTCCTCCATTAGGATATATTCCAGCTCACGGAGAGAGGCATCCATTACGCGTTTTAAGTCGTTCCCCCGAGGCAAAGCAGCAGCAAAGATTACAAGCAAAAAAAAAAAAAAAAAAAAAAAAAAAAGGGAACACATCGCGTAGTGTTCCGTGTCATTTTAAGTTTGGTTTATTTTGAATCGATACGTGCAGCTGTTACGCATGGAGCCGACGTATAAGGCAATGTATCCAGTCAATTGCGACTTAATGGAAGCAAATGAGCCAAATTGGTAATTCGTTCAGAGGCTAATAAAAGGAGATGCAGGATTCCCACACAAGCGCTCCAGAGGCATAATTAAACGTACATCGAGACTTGTCAGGTAGAATTTGGGCTATATGCTGCATTATTTGGTCTATGCGCTTAATTGGTGTAGTAAAAATACCCGATTGCAATTGCTTTACGGCTAAAATAAATGGTGCGTAAAATGTTTGTGGGAAAAGGGGGAAAAAATGCCATTACCAAGCGGTTTGTCAAATTAATGTTGATGGGCAAATAATGAAATATATTGGATTTGAAAGATGGTGCATGGTGGGGGCGAGTAAAGGTGCAGTTACTATACGGGCCAGTAGGGGTCTCTCTAGCACCGAGAACCGGAGGCGCTTGATTCAGGCCTGTTCGAGGGGAAAACAACCAAACACGCCGGGTTCTTTTTTTGTCATAAATTCGGTTCGTAAACGGAGTTAATGGAAATGTCCACACGTCAACAAAGCAAGAAAATAACCACACACATTTGTTGAAGTATTTTAATATGTCTATTAATCTTACAAAAAAAAAGAGAGGGGCGGAAAGGACCAGATTGAGTTTATTGCCTAAATGTAAAAAAAAAAAAAAAAACACAAAGCCCAAACAAAAACCTCAACAAAATATATTCTCGTAATCAGCTTTTTTTTTTTTTTTTTTCAATTTTTTAAGA
>OMNZ01019146.1:0-10858 GCA_900303255.1 Lesueurigobius sanzi | reverse complement strand
TTCGTTCTTTTTTTAGGTAATGACAACAACCAATTTTTTGACTTTTGTGGATGAAAACAACAAACCAGTGCCTGAGTGAAGCAGCTCCTGGGCACAGAGAGCTCTGTCGGGCGGAGGCGGTGCAGTGGTGCTATGATAGTAATTGCTGGAACTAATAACTATAATAACACACCTCAAGACTTGGCCGCTCAACTCTGCGCCGCTCGTGTTGATTGCAATCATTGTTAATTTTCGCTGTTTGAGACAATTAAGAACAGAACTCAGAATATGTATTTCGCCGCCGCAAAATTGATCAACGCTTAAAAAGAAAAGAAAAGGAAAAAAAAACATTTTGAAGAAAGCATTGTTTAGACTCAATCAATAACAAATTTATTTTCTGTTTGATGAGCATTTTTGCGGCTTGTTATTATGCTGCTTTGATAAATCAGTAAAGTTTGCTCGTGGACTTTCGTAGTGTTCTTTCAAACTTGTTTCTGTGACAAACAATGTACTACTGCAATATTCAAGCTACTTCTGAATCAGGTCCACAATATGAAAAAGTATATGTTTGTATTTTAGATAAGATTTAGGAAAGGGTACCAAGAAAGTAGATACACATGTAATTACACATTAAAGTCCAAGTGTAACAAAGATGTACAAGTTGTGACAAACGTGTACAAGATGTGACAAAGGGAAATGGGAAAGGGAATCTTATTTGTATAGCGCTTTTCATATGGCACAAGTCACACCCAAAGCGCTTCACACAATTCATTCACTCCATGCTGATGGTGGTGAGCTACATTTATAGCCACAGTTTCCCCTGGGGCAGACTGACAGAAGCGAGGCTGCTCACATCTAACGGTCCCTCCGACCACCACCAACCACTCACACATAGGCATTGGCTGTAGTGTCTTGCCAAAGGACACAACGTTAGTCCCTCACCTTCCGATCATGAGACAAACCGCTCTACCATCTGAGCCACTGTCGCCCACCTTGTACACAAAGGTGTACAAGGTACATCGTAACTATGTGTCCATGTGTAACTACACGTGAGCGTGGGCTGTAATCTAAAGTGAGAAGCTATCCCCTGTAACTATAAGAAACAAGAGGGAATAGAGAAGAATAAAGAGTATCATTGTGGAGCAAGGTGAAATGATCCCCCATGTGCACGTACAGCGTAAGGTAAAGGGGCCATCTCACTGGCGGAGAGGTTGCAGCTCACGAGGTAAAAAAAGATTGGAGACCCCTGATGTAGAAGGACATATTTCACAGCCTGTTCTTTCTAGTATTACTCCACCAGAATCAGACGAGAAGCAGTCACATTTGGACAAAAGGCACAGCAGAGTGATTCACACCTCCTCCACAGGAGAGCTGACACCCCAAAGTCTGCTCCACTTAACATCAACTGGCCTGCCCAAGTCCACCACCTGAATCGAGACAAAATGGACGGACGAGTGGAAATTTGTAGAAACATCAAGGCTGCACTAGCGCACATTCAACCACCCCAGGTCAGTGTCGGGCACAGTGGAGCTGCAAGGCTGCGCAATGGTCCAACGCACAGCTCTCAGCGTGAATGAGGAGCAACATCACAAACAGCGAATCAGGAAGTAACCAGTAACTCAAAACATTTAATCCTGGAGAGTCATAAAGGCTGCTGTGATGGGAAGTAAAGACGCCATGCAAACCACCCATTCACCCACCGGGTCACTAAAAGGTCAAATACACACTAATATCAAGTCGTTGTTGTTGTTTTTTCGCTTCCACAATGCACTTTAAAGATAAACATATTATTGGATTATTGGTTATTGATGATCCCCTTAGGGAAAGTCGGTGCTTACGGTGAAGGATTCAACTATTCACCATCCAGAAATGGGCAAAACATGCAACCTCCACACAGACAGGCCCGCAAAAGCCCTCCCTGCTTTGAGGCAAGAGCACGAACCACACCGCCACCATGCTGCCAATGGAAGCTTTTATGCTGGAAATTCAATTGAAAGAGAAGGTAAAGGGAATGTTATTATTCTATTTCTGCAGCAAGAGTTAAAATAAGTGAAATATAGTAATCCTAGAATATAATGCCTTGGATATAGAAGGTTTGTTGTCTTTTATAGATAGAAACCGTCAGACAGAAAGTTCATCACAATGACATGAGTTTAAATGAAATCATAGTTAAGAAACAAGCAAGCTACTGTTGTTAAAAAAAACTCCAAACACATAAGATATAGGATATACCATCTGCCTGTGTGTTTTGCTCAGTTTAGCAGTTTTGCCGGCGGCGGAGTGCGCAGCAGCCATTACTCCCCTGATATCTCTAACAACTACACATGCACAGTCTACCCCGAAATAATGAATTTCCAAAGAGCGCATTTAGTGAACATTATATGGACAATAATGCATAAACATACCTGCGGCACAAAAACAATAAATGCTTGCAAACATCATAATTATGTATGTGCAGAGAGGAGCGGGGTCGGGCGCACACTGAGGCGAGGTAATGAACACTACGCAGCCGCTGTATGGATATGCAGACACACGGCATTTACATAATAGCACATTTTCAGGGGTAATTAAAAGCCGCTGAGATAATGGCTGGGGGCGTGGTGCACACAAACAAATAGAGGTCAGGCGGTGCAACAGAGAGGGAGGTCCGGGTGCTCAGTGTGTAATAGAATAATATGTAAATTTTACATTATGGCAAGCCAAAAGAGTCATTTCTGGTCACAGCAAAATACATGTGAAATTGCAGTTTTTTTTTCCATTATATTGATTTTTTTTTTTTTTAAGTTCAGAGGGGAGTATGGATATTTAGTTATAGTATAGCTTTATTATACTGTAGCTAGTTAAGTATAACTTTTGTCTGAAAAAATATTGTATAAGAGGTACAAGACTGTAAAATTTGGTGTCTGCAGGAGCTACAAAAGTGGAGATTTGTTCGCAAAAATGGGGAGTTTTGTAACGCCTGCTCACCAAAGACGTTCGTGGCTGGTATATCACGCAAAATGAATTATGAGGTTTGGATTACACACGTCAGCCGCAGTATGTGCGTCATTTGGACCAAACATGTCAGCGTTTGTAGATGGATACGAGTGGGAAACACGGCCGGGGTACGGCGAGGTTTTAGTGATTTCAGGACAAAATCTGACGTGATTTGTCAAAATATTACAAAATAAACATTGTAACAAATGAGGTTTTGCTATTTTTTACTATTATTTCTAGTTAAAGGTGCATTATCTTTGATATTAGCGCATATTTGACCTTTTAGTGACCCAGTGGGTGTATGGGTTGTTAGTATGGTGCTTTTACTTTTCATCACAGTGGCCTTTTTACTCTCCAGGATCAGGTTTTTTATCAGGTTTGTGATCCTGACCAGCTCCATCACTGTGTGGCCAGCACTGCCTCCTGTCGAAGGAGCCTCCAGCGCATCGTGAGAGCAGCGGAGAAGATCTGTGGAGCCCCTCTGCCCTCTATTAAGGACATGACCCTTCGCACCCATCACACAGTCTCTTCAGGGTGATGCCTTCAGGGAGGAGACTGCGGAATCTACGGGTCAGTTCCAGTCGACTGAGGAACAGTTTCATACACAGGGCCATCGGGAAGCTGAACTCCCTCCCCTCCCTCCCCCCGCTCCACAATCAAGGATGAGAGAAACATAATTTCGAACCATTCACATGGTTTGACAAATAAAGAATCTTGAATCTTCTTCCCTCACACGTCCCACGGTAATTATGGACCAGG
This sequence comes from Lesueurigobius sanzi, assembly GCA_900303255.1. Classification (NCBI taxonomy): domain Eukaryota; kingdom Metazoa; phylum Chordata; class Actinopteri; order Gobiiformes; family Gobiidae; genus Lesueurigobius; species Lesueurigobius sanzi. Next base: position 7,144 of record OMNZ01019146.1, on the reverse strand, counting down.
GAAATCCACGTCAGCCCCTTACCTCCGCTGTGCTGCACCGACATGGGCGAGCAGAAGCAGGTTTGGCCTTTGGAGACTTTTGTTTGTAGTGAAAGAAAAAGCAAAAAGTGATGCATCGAAGAGGAATGGATAACACAAAATACACCCATCCCTATAGTCCAGTAACTCCCGTTCCCCTCATTAACCCCCCAAACTGATCTATTCGGTTATCCTCCAGGTGGGTTTCGGGTTCGGGTGCGTTCTCGGGCAGTGCTGCTGCTTCTGACAAATTTCCCAAAGGCACTGATCAAAGAATCGGTCAAATACAAAGCACAAATTTCCCTCGGGAGGCAATAGGTCTACAAAATAATTAAGAAAATAGTGAGAAATGCAAAGAACACAGCACCCACTTTCGCTAAAAAACTTAAAATCAAATTAAAGATGGAGTTCTTAGCAGCAGTTAATTTAATATGGACACATTTTACCACTCCTGAAAACTTTCTTTCGCTAATAACTACAGCGCGACAAAGGCTCCGAGTACTTACCCGCTCAGATAAATATGTATATTACTGTGTTGGGAGCCGCTGTTTTCCGCTTTGGCTGTTGTGCATGTAAAGTACCATTTCGTGGCGCCTTCCCCGCAGATCCGGCTTTGTGTTGACTAGTGATATTATGTTCAAATGGCGCACATGCAAATTCCCCGCTGCTTCCTCCAGTCAAATTGCTCCAAACGAGTGGCAAAAGGAGGAGAGGAGTAGTTAGGCATCCCCCCAACGCAAAAGCCTAATCGTTTTCCACTGTTTAAGAAGTGTCACAACAGGCGCGCTAACGAACTACAACTTTAAAATCATGCTTCCCATTTGGGGGGAGAGCGACTGTGATCTTTAACTGGATACAGAAAGAAATGCAGCACTTGAATGTAGTATTTAAAAACTATATGATGTAGTACACGTTTTCTTCAACTAACACAAAACACATTTATTTCGTAATTTTGTGAAATGTGGCATAGGATATTAAGACTCAGGAGTTTGGTAAGAGCCTTTCAGTTCTGCAAAGTTACAGTTGTGTTCAAAAGTTAGGGACATTTGGCTAGTTTTTCTAGTTGAAAAGCGTAAACAAACAGGTTTTTTTGACAATAAATGGCTGACATTCTGCCAGGGGATGTAAACTTTATAATAGCACAACTGTATAATACACAGCAAAACATTCAAATTGATAGATTTAACATTTGACCCTATTCACCTGCAGCATCTTACAATAAAATACAAGCATGTATTTTGTTACAGATACATTTTATTGTTGAAAAATACCTTTAACTCATTGACTGCCAGCCGTTTTCAAATCAGTGTCTCCCATACAGACGTTTTTCAGGATTTTCACTGTTTTTTCAAGACCCACAGCTGGGGCGCTTTCTCCCTCAGAATTTTGAGATGTACAGAATCAGTACCTTTCTGTCTAGAGCCCTGATTTTTGTACACAAGCTCCGTCAGATCGTTCTCCACCCTGCCCCATCAAAAAACCAATTGACTTCTATAAACGTCATTGGCAGTCAATGAGTTAAAAACCCATGTGTCTTTGCTGTGAGCGGCTCACCTCTCCCAAGACCTGACTTACAACTTTACCTCCAGCTAAGCCCAGAATGTTTACAAACAATGAAAGGGTCTATATGAGCAGTGTTGGGGGAAATGTATCACAAAAGTAACTAGTTACAGAAATAAATTACTTTTTTCAGTAACTGAGGAATATATTACTTTACCAAAATACGGTAATATATTAGTCATTACAGTTTAAGTAATTCAAGTTACAAGTGAAACTCCCCCCAAATAAGATGCAGCAACAAATCAAGTTGGAGACAGGCTCGTGTAGCTGTCATCAAAACAAAACACAAAAGAATATGCACTTTTGCTCAGTGGCATTATTCTCACTATTTTCAGTTTATATTTTGCCAAAAGTAACCCAGAAGTAACTCAAAGTAGTGTAACTGTGAGCTGTATCTAACAATATACAATATATTACAATTTTAAAATGACTTGCCAAAGACTGAATACGAGATTTAAATAGGTGAGGTCCTCATCCAAACACATCCTTTGATTACCCACTGCAAAAATAATATTTTCATGTTGGGCAAACTAATGTGACCCGCTTGGACCTTCAATCCGGGCCACACAGCATGACCGAGCTCGCTAGGCATTGGTTCAAAAGGGTGAATGCAATGTTTTCCCTGACATAAAGAAAGATAATTTGTACCTCCTGCTATTTTGTTGCTTTTGAAACTGTATTTAGGTGACCTATTTCAAAATCGCATCAAAAAGTTTGCCCATACCTGGTCTGGCTCATCATTAGGAGCATGTTTGTATTGCTAACAGCATAATTAAAAATGTTACACAGTAAAACCAGTCATTTATTTTCCAATTCACCTTTTCATGCTGGGACTGCCTTTAATGTTGATATCAAAGTTGTTGTTTTTTCTTTGTTCTTTTGCTGTTTCCCAGCTCTGCGGAAGCCTTCCCCGCACCGACTTAAGCCAGAACATTGTAAGCATTGGGACTTGTGTGTTCACCGGGGTCCCAGCTGGCGGTGGAGGGAGCGGGTGAAGCGGAGTCATGCTTATTAACTCGCCCTGGTGCCAAAGCCTGGGTCTCTCTTGCAGCCAGCGGACCTAGCTAGACGCTGAGGTAACAGGTCAGCGTGCCGGAGCGGTGCTGACAGGCTTCCAGTTGGCGTGCGGCGCAGTGAAACCCTACTCCCGCAGTCGCACAGGCATAGCTGAATCGTGACACAACCACTTTTATGGGCCTTTTTTTGTTACATTCAAAACTTTAATGCCCAATTAAAACCTAGCTTTGGCTGTTTTCAGTTATGAGGGAAATCACTCATATTAAGTCTACCTTCAACACCGTGACCGAATATGACTGCCTTTGCCGTTTTATTGTGTCGGCGGAGGATTAGCACCCAGACTTGTGGTACATGTTTTCCATCGTTTCTGAACATGTTGCTATAATAATATCCAGTAGAACGAATTACGGATTTCTGTGTTACATTTAAGAGGAGCGGTTGGCCATCACCGCCTCTCAGCAACAGCTGACACACATCACCTCAGAGAGGAGGGCTGCAATCGATCCTAACAACAACTTAATAAAGTGTTTAAGGGGACAAAACCAGTGTATAAGACTTAAAAACAGGCTCAGAAACATTGTTTAGGGTGTCTGTGCATTGAGATTTTACATTGTGTAAATTGGATTATTGTCTCTATAAGCTAAATAGTAACATAAGGACTGATGTGGATTTGGCCTGGAGCGCCCCCCAGTGCCAGCAGTGGGAATAATGTATTAAAAACAAGCTTTCTCATTCAACAATGTGGCTGGAAGCGTCACGCGATGAGCACAGAACGGCTCAGATCTGATACAGTATTGGATTATTGCCTTTAAAAATGTAGAGTAGAGTTTAGATCGGGCCAAAAAATCCGGCCCGAGCCCGTTCACGTTAGGCCCGACCCGGACCCAAACTATCACCAGGAAGCTTGACCCCGACCCAAGCACTTTTTTCATTTGATTTTGGAATGTGTCAGAGAGAATCAGTGCCACCTAATGTATTGTATGAATCTCCCACCTGTGGCATTTGGACCTGGTCCTGCAGCTCCGACAGCTCGGCTCCTCCCCCGTTTAGTCTCTCCTAGCCTCTCGTTGATCATCGTTGTTAAATACTGCAGTAGCCGCCTTCACACACATTCATTCAGCATTTAGCCTACAGTATGCTCTCACATGACATTGAACTTACTGTATCTATACAACTGTGGTAAAACACTGTTCTGAGAGAGAAAGAGAGAGAGAAAAAATTGCTGTTCAATTGATGATTCTCTTTCTCCCCGAAATACAGGTTAAGACTGCTGTATATCGGGTTTGACATGTCCTCCTTGTCATGGGTGCATGTCCCTGCTCCAAAGAATTGCTGAATGTCTCTCCCCACTACAGGCTGGGGACCGTTAAACGATACCAGTATGTGTTTAGGTGCTAATGGCATCGGGAAAAAAGCACCCAAAACTACTCCTGAAAGAATTCTCAGCCTGGCAGGTCCTGCACTAAAGAAAGTTACTTAGTTGTTTCAGCTCAACTAAATGATACAAAAAATGAAAAGAAAGAGTCTTTCATGGAGGAAATTAACCTTATTGTTCTGTTTTATAGTTCTAGATGACCAATAAATTAGTATAGGTATCGAGAAAGTATTGTTCAAGTACCGCTGTCATAAACCAAGTATTGTTAAAGATATCGTACTGGTATTGACTAGCATCACAATGATTTATTCTTAACAAAATTATGAAGTGCACACACTGAATGGAAGGGCCCTGGGAATCCTTCAGCCTTGACCTGAAAAACAACCCCGCTAAAGTGGGTACATCCCATTCAACAGCTTAATGTCATTAGCAGTCATGCCTCCTCTGCAGCACTGAGTGGGACTGTATTTTTTTTTCTCTTGCCCATCACTCTTTTGCCAATTTATATTCCAACAGAAAACCAAAATGTTGCCACAGACAACCTCTAACACTTGGTGGCATCATGAATGCTAATTGCACCATTCCACTCCATCAAGCTGATTTCATGAGACAACTTTTCACCTTGACAAGAAATCTCGCCACATTTTTTCTCCTCCGCTGCCAGAACTTAAAATTTTACAGCAAACTGCTAAACTTTACTCATAACTGCGCACTTGCGTAAGGCTTTTAAATCATGTATTATTTAAATTAAAAGGGAAGACAGCAAGTGTTGAAAGAGCCTGTACATATAACTTCCAGACTCCCACTTGAAAAAACAACCAACCCCCCAACCAGAGTCTAACTCCACCCACATCTATCCTTTTGAAAATTGCGCCAGAAGGAGGGGCGCCTGGCGGAGCAGGGAACGCGCAGGGGGTGAGGGTTGGGCGCGGTCTGGGCTGTGATTCACATTTTGACAGCGGCAGTGACAGCGAGAGAAACAGAGAGCCATAGTGATGCTAGCTCTTTTGCATCAGATAGGTCGTTTGAGGCGGCGGATTTCTCTACACCTCCTTCACCAGAGAATAGAGGAAAGTGGCCATGCTATGCCTCTTTTAAACGATTTCGACAAACACTAAAATGTCAAAGTAATAATCGAGACATGTATGTAGGCAGCACTATTAGATCCCAATTTATACAGTTAGTCAGCAAAAGAAAAGTTGATTTGGGGTTAGATGCTCTTTAAGGCAAGGAAACTGCAGTTGAAAACATTGTTCTTTTTAATGCAGTGGTTAATTTAGAGATTTTTCTAATGCTTGGATCTTCATCTTCAGGATTTCCTGTATACAGCCAAAATTCATTTGTCCATCAATGGCATTAGGTTGTCCAAGTCCAGCAAAGTCGACCCAGACTATCACTCTGCCACCGCCATGTCTGACTGTGGACATGATGTTCTTTTTATCAAATGCTCTAGTATTTTTACACCAGATACACCAGGCTGCAGATCTGCCAAAAAATGTTTATTTTTGTTGCATCAGTCCACAGAACATATCTCTTGATGATCCCCAGACTTTTGGAGAGATGTTCTGTGGACTCATGTGACAAAAGTTGAACTTTTTGGCAGATCTGCAGCCTGTTGCATCGGGTGTAAAAATACTAGAGCATTTGATAAAAAGAACATCATGTCCACAGTCAAACATGGCAGTGACAGAGTGATGGCCTGGGTGCAAATTTGTTTTATGCAGGACAGTAGGGGAAGAGATGCCGATGGCGGTCTCTGATTGGCTGATGGTGTCCTATGATTGGCTTAAGAGGGTTGACTTCAATGAATCTCAAGAAAATGCCCAATCACCACTATCCTTAAGGTTAGGGTTGGGTTTAGGGTTAGCCAATTAGAGGCTGTGTTCTCAGCCAATCCGAGGCATCACTTCCCCTGCCATCCTGCATAAAATAAATTTGCGGTCTGGGTCTACTTTGCTGCTTCTGGACTTGGACAACCTGCTGCCATGGAACAATGAATTATGCTGTTTACAGGGAATCCCGAAGGAGAACATCCAGCCATCAGTTTGAGAGCTCAAGCTTCAAGTTCAAACAATTCTGACTGGATTGACTGGATCAAAAGTCTTCACAGTGATGTAAAAAACTCATCACCAGTCCGGGTTCGTGACATGAGACTCGAGACACCCGCGTCGCCGATGACTTTAGCGAATGTCTCTGAGAGTAAGTGTCGTAGAGATTCAAAACGGCACTAGATAAAAAACTTTTTTTTTGTCTGAAAACTTGGCTTCTTCATCCTGAAAATGTGTCTCTGGTCAGCTGCTATCTTGTTTTCTGTTTATATAGAACATGGAGGACTAAAGTATGGAGCACAACTATGGGGTAACATTTTGGACAATTTTGTTGTTGTTTTTTTTTCTCAAAAATGTGAATATATGGTAAATAAACACAGATTTCACATAAAAGGTCAGGTTTATAGCCTGACCTTTTATGTTAATGGCCCTCCTTGCTAAGGAGGGCCATAAAGGAGTTGGCAGAAGAAGCAGAGAAAGCAAGCTTCTGGCTGTGGGTACGGAGGAAGGATGGGTTCTGGGGGACACCACTAAAGTAGGGTCAGTTGCAGGGAGTGGCGGCGAGACGTCCCTATTCAGCCACTGCCCCCCCACCGGGAGATGTACTGGCTAGGGCGCGAAACATCAGTGAACGGTGGCACCAGCTGAAGACCCTGTAACTGACCTGAAAGGCACCGTTGGAGGTGTGTCAAGCAAAGTGCATAGCAGGAATAACACCACCTGTATACGTTAAGTTAAGAAGCATATTTTAGTGGAATAATAATCAAAAACGTGCTATGAGCGCCTACATTTTTTTGTGATTTTTGTCAAAAATAAACATTTCTACAGTAACTACAGCCTTTAACTTCTATCTCCTGGGCCGGGTCTAACCCACAAAACACTTTCTAATGTCCACAGCCATAAACATTGATTTTTTGCATAAAGGGAAAGAGTGAGGTGAGAAATTCAATCTTTGCCTAATTCTTTGGTTGTTTTTCTGCTTCTATCATGATTACTTCATTGATATGACTCTACTATAGCATTCATATGATACTAGTTCAATTTGTTATGAAAATAAAGACTCCAAGCACCATTAGGAGGTGTTTCAGAAGCAATAAAACAAAAAAATACCAGGCGAAAATAACAA
>OMNZ01019140.1:0-21437 GCA_900303255.1 Lesueurigobius sanzi | reverse complement strand
GTGAGGTTGCTGTGAGGTTGCTGTGAGGTTGCTGTGAGGTTGCTGTGAGGTTGCTGTGAGGTTGCTGTGAGGTTGCTGTGTGCCGTTGCTGTGAGGTTGCTGTGAGGTTGCTGTGAGGTTGCTGTGAGGTTGCTGTGTGCCGTTGCTGTGTGCTGTGTGGGTCGCTCGCATGTGAGCTGCATACAGACGACGCAAGCATGTTCCCCGGCTCCTACAGCAGCATGTCTGAGCAGGACGGGGCACACACAGGAGCCTTGTTTTCTAGCCCCAAGTCCCAGATAGAGCGATCAGCAGCCTGCCTCACCGTCTGCTGCGCCAGTCACTCACTCAAACTGTGAACTTCCAATGTGATTATCATGAATATGTGCTAATGTAGCGCTGACACTGATGACTCGCCCGAGGGTGCGCAAAAAAAAAACAATCATCGCGCAAAACCACCGTGGGGGACAGGGAGAATAGGTTTTCTTCTCCTCTCACAAGCATGAGGAAATGGGTTTAATATTTGTCGCTGGGTGTCATTCATGTCAGGCCTGTTGACATAATCGTTTTCCTGTGCTCCGTGCGCAAATTTGTATTGAGGAAAACGGAGGAAGAAATGAATGTTCTTATTAACAACATTAAGCCTTATTTGAAAAGTGGTTCAAGTTTATTATATGTGGGCATCTTTCGAGATTTTTGTTTTTGTGTACCCAACATCTTACTTTCAATGTGAAGTAAAATAAAATAGACCAAACTCAGCCTTTCCGATGGTTATTTTTCCGAGCCACACGCCAAACTTTACCAGGAAGGCACTACAATGACTACACCATCACCGCTCTCCATCTCCAACAAGATTCTGTAATACTTTTGATATGAGTCTGTAAAAAACATGGAAGATATGCATGCTAATTTGCAAACTTTACAAAGGTTAAAGCCTGGTTCCTCCAAATTAATAATAATAATACATTTTATTTATATAGCACATTATATTTTACACCAAATCTCAAAGTGCTACAGAAGGTGGTAGTCTAAAAACAGTTTAAAAACAATCAAAAATCCACTTTAAAAGACACGGTTAATTAGCAGCTATGCAGGAAGTGCAGTTCTAAAAAGGAAGAAGGTGGTCCGGGAGGGCGTTCAGACGGGGAGCAGCTGCTTCGAAGGCCCTGTCACCCATCGTTTTGAGCCGTGTCCTGGGCTGGAGCAGACGGTGCTGTTGGCTTGACCGGGTCCGGGCTGAGGTGTGTGGTGTGAGCAGTTCTGTGAGATACAGCAGTGGGGTGGGCGAAATTACATATTTATTACACAATTTTACAGACACCAAACTTCCCACTATTGTATTTAGCAATATGTTGAAGGTCCTTTCAAAGGGTTTACATATCTTAACTGAAAAACAAGGCAAAATTGACTTTATTATAGCTTTATTCATTAATAACTGTCTTAATAAAAATATATAAAAAAAACAAAAAAAAAACAAGATATCACAAATCCCCTATGACAAATATCTATGTCAGTAATAGGGTTTTCAAAGTCACCTGAAGCCAGCTACTCCATCCAAAGCTCAGTCATCCGACCTTCCTCGCTTGTTAACTGCCAGAGAGAGGTAGCAGGGATTACTACAACTACAAGGTATGCAGTACAAAATACACCCACATCTTAGAGCATAGAAACATCCATTTTAGCAAATATTTTTCTTGAAATGCTAATGATTCATTAGAAACTGTGAGTGTGTTTACAGGAACTAGAGTTTAATAATCCAGTTTTGTCAGAATCAGAAAATAATTTATTGCCATCAATGATTCACAGACGAGGAATTTTCTTTGGTGCACTCATGCAACAGGAAGCATAAACTTGTAATAAAGATAAATAATAAACTATGGAGAAATAAAAAGGATATAACAATAAGGCATGCATAAGAATAAGATAAAAAAAATCTAATAAAATAGTAATTTAACACAATACGAGACAGCAGCATGAATGGTAAATGGTGAATTATAGATTAGCAGCAAATGTGAGTGTGGACATACCACATAGTGCAAATAGAGCAGTGCAAATGGAACAGGTTATTCAGTTTACATTAGACTGATACAGAGTTATTAAGTGTTCATGGCTCTGATACAAAGGTCTCTGATCATATAAACGCTGTTCATAATAACCCGAAAATAGCAGTTTCCCGGTTATGACAAACCCGCATACTCTGGCTGGGATTCTCTATTCTTCTTCTTCTATACACTGTTACCCAGTTATGAGAACTTCCCTCTTCTTGGGCATGCGCTGTTCATCGTAAACAAACATGGCAGAGCCCTGTGGCGGCGCCGAGAACGAAGAGAGCGTCTGAGAACCTCATGTCTGGAGTAGAGAGGAGTGTTTTGTGTTGACCCTAAACTAAACTAAAAGTAGTCAATATTTTAGATGGAAAGAAACGTCATAAAGCTGATTTATGTTGATATGCTGGTTTTCCTGCACGCGCTGTTGAATGGGTGCGCTCGAGGTGGGAAAAAAGAAAAGGCAAATCGATCTTCATCTTGATAAGTGCGGATAGTCCTTCCGAACTTACTTCTTCAAATGCATGGATGAAGTGGCCATCGTCGAAGGGGTTGATGGTTGGTAGATGAGCACACTCGGGGTAAATTTTGTTGTTTGGCTAATAATGCTAACAACACTGGCACTAATCCTTATTTGTCTGAGTCATATTGATGTAGATGACAGTATTTTGCTCACAAATATAATTTAGCTGGGAGACATTATTTGATCATGTATACAGGGGATATGAGTTTCCAGATTTCTCAGTGACATAAACACCAACTCCTGAAAACTGGCATAACCGGAATATTAAAACTTCCCTATGAAAACCGGGAAACTCTAGTGCAGGGGTCTCCAACCTTTGTTATCCGGTGAGCTCGTTTGGCAGAGAGCTATTTATGCTTCAAAGAAACATGTGTAATTAGGTCTAGGAGCCAAGATGATCTTTATCTTTATTACGGAGCCCCATTAGTTATTACCGCAGCAATAACTTTTCTTCCTGGGTCCACGATGATAATTCAACACAATAAAAGAACATGACTGTAGTTTCCGCTTTATACTTTGCTATATTCGCCTAAATGTTTGGAGATGTTTTGTTCAGAACAAAGAATGCATCTAAAATTTGATTCATCAAGAAAACCTTTGGCAAGCTGCTTGGAAAGTTGCTGGCTCGGGAGCTACTGGGTGGAGATCCCTGCTCTAGTGCATGTAAACACACTCACACATATAAAATGTCTTCTAGCAAATGAAAGATGGCGTGTTTATGGTTGAAACCATCTGAGCATGCGGAAGTGGTGCTGATGTAACAGCAATTTGGTTTTACTGTGTAATTTAGAACTTTTAGAAAGATCTTTTCTTCAGTTCCTGCCCACTATAAGTCAAGTAAAAGCTATCCGTTATCCGCTGATGTGGCGCTGAATGTTCCCAGTTACGGTGGAGATCAGCGGCGTTGCGTCACGGCTCATGAACCGATACAAAGCGAAAGTTTCAAATTGACATCACTCAAATACATTTTTCCTCCAATTCACCTGCACCGTCTCGCCAGCAGCGGTCTCCGGCCCTGCCCCATGAGAGATAGCAGCTCTTATCTGTGTCCTTGAACAGTGGAACATGCCTGTGTTCCTGCAGACCGGCTTACACTAATAAGGACAGATAGCTCTTGCTGTGTGGTTTTTGTTCCTTTATTCATGTTTCTCTCGCCTCTGAAAATGCTCCACAGAAAAGTCTGACCTGCCGAGCGGCGCTGGCTCGTGGCCACAGTAAAACTCCTGAACTGTTCAAGTGACTGATGATGATTTCAGAAGCCGCATCTATTATGTCAGGGGGACAGGAATTCAATTTTACGGCAAATATAACTTTACAACGGCCCGCCTCATAAAGCGGTTTTCACACTCCCTTTGTTATAGCAGCTGTTAGTAAAGCTGCCGTCGAGATGAGTAATAAGAGCTGCTTATGCGCTGTAAAGCTCTCATGTTGTAGACATAAAGCTATGTCACACATCACAGCATCTTCTATTGGCCCGGCTCTATCTAACATTGGAGCCGATTGTTTTGAGATTTAATTATCTGATAACATTGGATGAAGTATAGCTGCCGCGATGAGCGCTAGTTTAGATATGCCCCGTCTTGTCGATGGACTCTGATCAAAGCCCGGGGCGGATCTCATAGATCATAAAGGCTGACTGACGTTATTGTAGCGTTCTGGCGTTCATCCCCTCGGTTACTAATCATACTGTCACGCACCGTGTATGTATTTCATATGTGAGCCGTTTGATTGTGCCGATCAGCTGCCTTCCAGACATGCTCTTCATGTCTGCACAGGCGTCCGAGCGGCAAAGGGCATGAAGCTTATTTTCTGGAGCTCCGCCAACTGTAATAACATAGGCATTCAGTATTTCAACTCCACTGAAAAAAATGTCTAATAAAACTCAAACACAAACCTGCTCTTAAAAATATTTCTGCATAATGCTCACTGCCAAATTACAGATAACTTGGAACCACCATGTTTGTTTCGAGTGGAATAATTGAAAAACAGTCCCCCACACAAGTAGAATGCAGTTTCACAAGTTGGACCCAATCTATGACAACATACTGAGACAGAAACCTATTGACAATAACAACCTCAGAGTGAAACCATCCCCACTGTCATGCTAATAAGCCTGGACTACTGGGAGCAGCAGGGCCATACAGAAGTGTCAACAACCTGAGAACTTAGCCCAGGGTGAGACAATACAGAGGTAACGAGCCATATTAAGTATGAATAGGCTATGGTGTGTTCCTACCTTTAGTACCAAGAGAGGAGGGACTTAGAGGTTAACTCCTCCCACCCACAAGCGTGTTCAAGTCGTTATTAAGCTGATGATGATCTTTGGACTAAGATCGAAACGTCCTACGCTTCAACTATAGAGTACAGATGAAGACTGAAGAATCTTTGCCTACGATGAATTTCACAAGATTACAGGTGGTTTCTGGTTTTACAATTTACAAAGTAACAAAACTAATTTCAGCATCAATCTGATACAAGTTTTGATGAATGTGAAACAATAGTCCATTGCTAGTTTAAAATGTATTACTAAAATAATTGATGGCATAATTTTATATTTCCTTTGGTTTACCCAATCCATTATTAAAACCAGCAAAGCAACTCTTGTGCAAAATTCCACACAGAGGATCTTTCGACAACATAAAATCCCAGTCTATTTCAAACCAATGAACACCAATGAGCCCATCCCAAAGACAAAACCCCAAGCCACAAGCAGAGCAACGGAGTTTATTCGATCCATTGCAAGGGAGAAAAGTGCAAAGAGCATCATATTGGAGAGACAAAACAACTACTTCATAGAAGGCTTCATCAACACCGCAGAGAAAGCTCTAGTGGCCCGCAGTCGGCTGTGCATCTCCATCTCAAAGCCACAAATCACTAATTTGAAGACAGTGAAGTTTGCGAGTGAAAGAAGCTATTTTTGCTAAAAAGGAGAATCCATCCATGAACCGCAATGGGGGACTTCGGTTTAACTTAGCTCCTATTTACAATAATATACTTTCGGCCGAAACATCCCTATGTCATACTAATGAGGCGGGGTCAGAGGCTAGGGCAGGGCCATAGAAATTTGCAAGCAACCTTAGAACAAAGCTCAGGGTAAGGCAATAGGAAGGCAACAAGCAGAGCAGCGGTGTGCATAGGCTAAGGTCCTCCCACTGGTTCTTCATTAAAGACCCATGAGCGGTACAGATGAAGACTGAAGAATCTTTGCCCACGATTTATAATTAACACATGTAGTATTTGTCTGTAGTTTATGCATAAATAGACTGTACACTTCACATTTCTATGAGAGATGCTTGTTGACAGATTGACAATAGAAAGAAAGGTGTAAGACCATGCGGGTTTACATCGGGCAGCTAATGAAGGTCGGGTGATGTGTTTGGAGGAGTGAAGGGACTCACACTCTGGAAACTGAGACTTTTTTTGAGCTTTACATTTTCACCTGTCCCAGATCCCACCTTTTGTGAGAAAAAATAAATAAAAAAGCTCCTTTCTCCTCTTCACACACAAGCCAAGAGTTCAACATATGGTTGAAATTGCTGTTGTGATGTTATTTTCAACCTGGAAAGACAGAGATGTAGACAAGTGGCGAATGGCTTTGTTTGACTCACACCAAAAGGTTTTTCTGGTCAATCTTGCAACTCTAGCTTTGAAAGGTTGTACATCATGCTTTATTCAGGCGTTTACAAGTACTTTACACCCCTTAGCCTTCATATTTCTGTTCTATATACAGTTGTGGCCAAAACTTTTATTTCACTCATGGTTAGTGGTTGCGTGAAGCCATTTATCGTCAAAAACCTGTTTGTTCATGCTTTTCAACTAGAAACTAACGAAACAAGAGAGTCCAATTTTGTGAGAGAGTCCTTTATTTCAGCTGAAGTGAGTTTTTCTGTGCTCCTGAACAATTTTCCTGGTCATTTAAATGTTCAATCAGGGACATTTGAGTCGTTTCAATACAATAAATGGCTTCGCACAACCACTAACCATGAGTGGAAAAAAGATTGTTGTGTTATCATTCATGTTCTATGAAAAATCTGTCTTTCTGCCTGGCTTCCTATCTTTACGGGGGCTCATGTTTGAAACATTTAGTCAGTGATGATTGTGTGGGGTTCATGAAGCTCTGTTTATTGAACAGAGCAGCAGTTTGACTGATGTGCAGTCGCTGAGATTATAAATATGCTCCTCCTGAAAATCTATTTAAAGTCAGTCACAGCAGGGGAGCGTTTTTTGTAGTCTGGAGTGTGGGTGCTGTAGTTTTTATTGATCAGCTGTTGGCGACATAACTTCCCCTGTTGTTCCCGGCGTTGAGTGAGGATGGCCAGATTGTACAAACCCAGCTGATGCTCCTTATGGTAGCCCTCAAATGTAAAGGAAGGGAAAGGAGAAGCAGTAAAGCCTGATTAATGGTGGAGTGGACAGCCCCGCCCACCGTAATGCCGTACTCCTGACAGGAGGTTGAACTGTTCGGACTTCTACCTTGTGCTAACATATCCAACCACTCAGACACTGCTCAGTAAAAGCTGGAGAAACTGCTGCTGCGTTGAAGATAATAATAATAATAATAATAATGCATCAAACTTATATAGCGCTTTTTTGGACACTCAAAGACGCTTTACATAGACAGGACGAACAAGAACATTTAAGGAAAAGCCAGTTTGAACAGATGGGTTTTGATGAGTGATTTGAAGCCCAAGATGGGGAGGATTCATCTAAAAGGGTAGGGAGCTAAAGAAGAAAGATGCTGAAGTTTTCCAAATTTTAAAGATTGGTTGAATCAAAAATATAGAAACATGTATTGAGCCTTTTAGCTCTTTGTAACTCGCTCTCAGTCTGTGGAATGGGTGAGATCAAGGGCCAGTGTTTTAACTTGAACTGCACAGACACCAAGAAACATGCCTTTTATTTTCACTGTCTATACTCGTTCACTTTGGATAACCTTTCGACAAACTGTGGGCACTTCCCTATTCCGCTCACACACACTTGTATGTACATCAGAGAGCCGCCTCAAAGCTGTTCTTGTGCCTGTGACGGCCATAAAAACCCCAAAGTCACAGCAGAAGCACCAGATTTCCTCATACTAATGCCGCCACTTTGAGGAGTAGCCATGCGGCCCTGACCCCGGTGAACTTGCACACGCCTCCCGCATATTAATTCTCTGTAAACATACTCTGGGCTACATTATGTCCGCTACAGCTGGATGTAAATGGTATGGTGTCACCAAGCATGTGATGTTTGCAGCCGAGCGCGAGCCCAATCCCAAAGGTCAGCGTGGTCAAGCCGGGCTATAATTGCAAAAGACGCTTAAGGGCAATTTTTATTCATCTGTCAGGAATTTTTAGCATGCGGTAAGATTAATGCTAACCATGTAGAATGTAAAATACCACATAGGGTGTCATGCAGATTTATGTTTCTCTATATATAGTGTATCTACAATAACAAAATATCTCCAACTCAAAAAATAATTCTGACTCTGGGACCAGCTGGAGATCACTGTTAAACAATACCAGTATGGTCAATTAAACTAACATAGCAGGCTTCAAACCATGTAGTAAGGATATACTGTATGTGCAGGTACATTCCAAAGGGCAATACCAACAAGCTCGAGGCACTTCTGATGCACAAATAAGTCCTTTATTTAGATGCGGGACGCCAGGGCATATGGTATTGAGAACTGTTTTAGGTACTACTGTAATGGTACGGGAAAAAAAGTCTTGATGCCTGGCGGGTCCTGAGACAGAACTAAAGAAAGTTACTTGGTTGTTTTAGCTCAAATAAATGAGTAAAATGGAAAAGAAACAGTATTTTATGGAATACATTACCATTATTGTTCTGTTTAATGGTTCTAGATTAGTGGTTCCCAACCTGGGGGGCCGGCCTAGAACTGCAGGGGGGCCCAGAGCTTTGTCTGGTTAGAGGGTTGCACTATAAGTGCTATTATTTTAGTAAATTTAATTGAAAAAAATGACCAAATATGACTAAGAAAGGACAGCGTGTTCAGAAAACATTCCACATTCTGTTTAATGAAAATAAATCCTATTTAGACTCATTTTTTACATTTTAATGTTTGTTAAATGATATTTTATTCACTGTTCTACCTTGTATCTCTTCCGCAGCTGCCTGTAGGGGGAGCTCCAAGCCAACTCCTTAGACGTTATATAAAAGTGTGCAAAGCCCTTATTCACTCCGTACTCCGTTTCCTCTTAAGATGTTCATTGAATTGGTGAGTTGCCCTGTAGGATTTGAATATGAGCGAGGATGCCCTTCTTTGCATGTCTAGCTATCTCTTTTTGCATGTCTGTAGTACAGTGGAGCAACTGATTGAAATATGATATGTAGCTGCTATAAGCTGGTGCATTGCATCTGCATTGCTACTTAAAATGAAGACTTCGTGGTCCTGTACTCAATCCTTTCTGTTTTCAAACTATGACAGAGGTAGTTAAGTTAAAATTGTAAGTTCTGGTCCAAACTCCTTCCAAACGCCTTCCGAGGAATGAGATTATAAACACGTTTCACAGCTTTGTGGGAGCAAAGCGTCATGGCACAACAATATCCAGCCTGATAACACTTTTACAATCGAATAGTTCATAACACCACGCTCACTGCAGTCTTTTTTTGCCACAAATGCCTGTGAACACATGGTGCTGTACAAGAGAGCAAAAATGGATTTCGCTCCACTATGAACAAAGAAAATCAGGAAAAAAGGGTGCACAGGGCTTTTGAACTAAAATTTGTTAGCCTTGCAACTAGATTCCCTTCTTCTTACCCCACTTCCACTGCGAGTACTAATTAGCCCAGTGTCCCTTATCAGGATTTTGACTATGTGAATTTTCAAAGCCTCTAGCTGATGTCTCAATCTGCAGATAAAGGGAGCAGAGGGTCAGGGAGATGTGGGCCGATCCGTTCTATCTGGCATAATCCGTGGAGTTTCCCTCGAGGCCAGAGTCAAGGGAGAGGCAAGAGCGGGCTGTTTTGCGGGGAGCGCCTGCACAGATCTGGATATAGGGCCCGGGCGAAGCAGATGACGAAGGCTGGCATTTCTGATGTCCTAATGATAGCAGCTCCTCCACTCGGACGCCTCGCTGCTGGAGAACTGCACTGCCCACTCAGATCCGAGCACGACTCACTCACTCAGCCGCCTCGCACTGATGAAGACGCTTTTCACACTCTCCAAAGCTCTACTTCTCCCACAAGCGAGTACAGTCCATTTGTAAAGGTTCAGAAGAGGAAACCTGGACTGTCAATACTCTTGTGTTTAATAAAGGGTCTTGACTTTCTCAAGATGTTATTTTTTCAAATAGGACACAACTGTTTTATTTATGTATTCAATTTGGTTAGAGGCAGGGGTCAGACTTCCAAGCAACAGCAACACGTTTTCTAGCCACTGCCAGGGCTATTTCAAAGAATTGTTTTTCATATTTGTTTAATGGTTCCTCAATCTTCATAAAATTTCAAAGTAGAATGGTTGTGTAAGATTAACCTGCCCCTGGGCCTCACCATCAGCTGGGCAAAAACCTAAATACAATCGCTGTCGGACTTCCTGCCTCCCTCACCACACGCCATCACCATCAATAATGGGCAGGTTGAAGTTGTTGAAGAGTTTGTTTACCTCGGATCCAAAATAGCCAGTTCCTGTACAGCAGATTCCGAAATCAACCTTTGCTTGCAGCAGACGGGCAGCGCGTTTGGGCGCCTGCAAAGAGTGTGGTCTGATCTGCATCTCAACCAAGATCCAAATCTTCAAGTCCTGTGTGGTCCCCGTCCTTCTGTACGGATCTGAAACCTGGACCCTCTCCACCTCATCCATCCGTTGGCTCGACGCATTCCATGGAGCAGGGGTCTCCACCGTCATCACGAAGGGGAGGCTCTGGCTTCTCGGCCATGTGGACAGACTGGAGGCTGGCGTGGTCCCCGTGGTCGTCCCAGACTGGCATGGACGACGCAGGTCTCATCTATACGGGAGCGTGCTTATGTTCCCACATCCTTATGTTCCCACTGGCACAGATTTTATCCCCATTTATCCCAATTTGGTAGTCAATTACAAGAGAATGGTTCCACTCATCTACACATCTACTCGACACCCAAAAAGACTTAGCAATAACCCTGACTCCTGTACTAACCCTAAGGACACACGACTATGACCTAACCCTAAGTAGACACAGGCTGATTGCCTAAACCTAGTTAGTCACAGATCTTGACTGACCTTAAAGACACTGACTCATGCCTAATCATAATAAGTTAAAGGGGGAATTAAGAGAGAAATAAGAGGGCTGTGGGAACATAGGGCCTATTCTCAACATTTTCGGTGAAAAAAAAAAAAAAATCTTGTGGGAAATGTGGGAACATAGGACTCACCCCATCTATACAACCTCTGAGGGACCTCATCTGTCTGGCCAAGGACCGCGCCGCCATCAGAAAGTTCACTGCCACAGTCACTTGAATGGCCACGGGAGGAAAGGTAAAGTAAAGTAAGATTAGATATCTCTCAAGTCCAGCCAAAAATGTCTGACCCTCACGCATGGATGTAAAAACGAACCGGCTTCTTTTACACATTGAACACATACATCAGACGCTTCAGGTTTAAAGTTGTGGATTTTTTCTGGAGTCAGGTACAACTGGTGGAGAAAGTTGTAATGAATGAGCCTACTTCATCAATTGGTCGTGGCGAAGACCCTGTCCTGACATAAATCAGACCAGAAATGCTCTTCAATTGTGGTATTTAAGTCAGATTCCCACCTTTCTTTGGACTTACACAGTGCTGGTTTAGGACATGCTTCCATTATGTGTTTAATAATGTTATTCCAGCACTAAAACTGCACACCATTTGTATCAGGAAACATTGTGCGGGTTCCAGACATGTTGGTGTTACAAAGTGTTCTTACCTATAAAAAAACAGTGAGCAGAAGGTGTTTTAGATTGATCCACTGAAGTGTTGAAACCGCTAAAATGAAGTTGCACTTATTCTGTGCTTTGTAAAATGTTGCCAATGGAGAGGGTCCAAAAATAGTCTTACCTGTGCGTAGCTGAAGCACACTACAAAAACTAGAAAGTCAAGCATGGGTTTTAAAGACTTGACATCAGAATATGAATCTTGTTTTGCAGCAGTTGTGTCGTTTTGACTTAATTAGACATATTTTGTCATCTAATATATATATAAGCTTTGAGCTTTTTGGGAGTTCCATTTTCACAATGTAACACAAGAACTATTTTGTGTCTGTGTGAAATTGTGAAATAAACTAAACTAATATCTGGCTTGTTTCATGACATTTTTGGTTCTGGGGTATGCTCGCTTGATATAAGAAAATAAAACTACCAATGGGACAAGACCGATTGTTCTTACTTACTTGAAAAAAGAAGAGATGTATTGAAATAGTCACCCTGGAACAATCCGTCTGTGTAAGTTCTCAGTCGTACAGGGGTTTTCCATCTTTAGCTACCCTGGAATAGGTCAAATAACCTACAGGTCAAACGAATTACTTAATCTTAACTTGTCAAAACAACTCAAATGTAGTCTGAATTTGAGCCATTTAAACAGCACTGTACTCACTGCATATAACAATATATACAAACTTGACAAGGTTCTCAAAGGATTATTCATCATTCACATACAGTATCTAGCTACAGCTGGCCCTTGGGCAGACTGAGGAAGGCCACAGTCAGTCACACATGACATTCAAGTGGGTGGTGTGTCTTGCTGAAGAACATAACTACAGTATGAACTGTGGGAGGCGTTCATACTTCCTGCTACCACTTATCTTATCTCTAGGCTTTACTTCAAGTGGATAATTAATTTGAAATGTCTTTAAAGGAGCGTCCAACAATGACTTCAACAGAATGAATTCAGTTATGGTAAATGGTCTCCACTTATATCGCGCTTTTCCACCTCCATTAGCCACTCAAAGCGCTTTACAGCAAGGAACCACTCATCCGTTCACATTCATACACCAATGTACGCAGACTTTCTGATCATCAGATGACCCACTCTGCGCCTCTGTCGCATTGCATTGCAATGCATTGCTGTGCATTAGTCCAACCCACACTGTCCAATTAACCTGGCAAAAGCCAAATTGATATTACAATGCAAATTTCATTAGCACAGTGACATCAATCTGGAAAGGCTCTGATTTAAACGGTTTGGGAAGAGGACAGACTTTTGTTGGGGATATTTGCTGCTGATTGGATCAAGCAAACCTTGTTTTAGCCAATTGCAGCTTGTCTCAAAACAGACAAACAACAAAGCACTAAAGAAATAAAACATTTTGTTGCTACAAATGTAGACAGATTCTAAATTCAGGTCTTGTGACAATCCAGTTTACAGCAAAAGGTTACGTTAAGTCAATAAAACAATCACAGAACCCAGTGTGCCATGACCAAACCCTTCAATCTCTACTTCAGTCCAGTGTAACTTCTAATGAGCTGATGTAGGCCTATTGATAGCGTTACAGACCACTGAGTTTGGCTGAAGCACTGTACTCTGATCAAAACCAATTGCTCTTCCTGGCGAAGCACTGTTGAAAGTTGGCTCATCTTAAACTGTAATGGCTGCGCTGTAATCTGGGGGTGCCCTTTTCACTTTGGGGATATAGATTTCCATGTTCCTGCCATCTGGCCTGACAAATGGTGTGATGTCAAAAGCCCTCTCCCGATAATTGTGGGTCTGAACAGATCTGGGCAGATTATCACCCTCACTTCAGTTCTGACTCCGACACAGTGGTCTATATTTGACAGCTTTAAGAGGGCCTGAGGGAGATCTGATATGGCCCTCACTCAGGCACTTTACACCCACATCAGTGTCTCTCCCGTGGCTTTCCTGAAGCCTGTGCATGACCCCATGGCTTCTTTAAACATGTAGCCTGCAGGGTACGTGTGATTACATGCAACAGATACAAATCCTTAGCCTTAGCCTTCTAAGGGGAGAAACCAAAGGCGAAAGTACATTTTCAGTTTTTGGGCCAGTTTAATCTATTCAGAATCAGAATAGATTTGATTGCCATTGTCAATGAAAGTTTCACAGACTAGGACATTTCTTCGGTGTACACGTGTAACATTAAACAAAAACTTTGCTAATGGTAAATAATAAAGAGTATAAACGTTCACCTGGAAACAAATAAATTACCGAATCTTCACAATAAGGTCTTTAATTATTGCACTGTAAAGGAGGATATTTTGTGACGTCATTGTTTATCTTTTGGGGCACTGCGTCACGTGGTTGTGTGGCAAGAACCAGCGTATCCCATATAGCGTAGCCTAGTAGTTTGATTGTTTTGCACATTTGGAAGAGGATTTAGCAAAGCAGATTGTTCACTCTCGCTGTGTGTTGTACGGCCCATTGAGGGCCTGATAAAGTTTTTTTCGAATTCCCTTTGAAAAGGATCGTGAAAACGAAAGAAATGGGGCGATCAGGAGATTAAACCCGGACGTTCCCGGAAAAAAAAAAAAAAAACCTGCGGCAACTGACAAAGTTTGTGCGGCTCATTTGGTTCATGGTAAGTCCTAGTGACTATTCATTCAACATTCAAGTTCGCATAGCTAGTATCCACGGAGTCATATTGTTTTCGCGGTACAACAGCCAACATTTCCTTCAATAACTAAATAAATAAGGACACTGATCAATGAAGACTTACCCGGCTTTGCACTCGCAGTTAGCAGTGATGATTTGGCGATTACCTCTCGGGAGATGGTCTGACCTCTGCTTTAGGACAATCAGGGCTTTTTGTTACGCAGAAGAGAAGAGATTGGAGCCAACTAAATAATGGTAGGCCTCCAGACTTTTGAAAGTCCAGGGCTTTCTATTAAATAGGAATAAATGTCTCAACAGATTTATGGCCAACGTTTTTCGTCATCCCAGATCTCATATGGGCCTTGAATAACGTTGATTTTGTCGCCAATACAGATTTGAAGCTTCTCTCTAAACCTCCTCCGGTCTTCAGACGTTAAAGTGGGGGGGGGATTGGGGGATTTCGCTCTCTAACTCTCTTGGAAGTGTTTGTCACGCCCGCCATTAATTTGTTTTCTGCCACCCAACCACTCGCAGATAAAAATGATCCCAACAAAGATCCTCCTATATAGGTTCTACAGACTCCAAACTTTCCAGTCAATATTTATATGGTTTGTTCAGAGGCATTTTTCAATATTAAATCCCTAGCCTGATTTATTAAGTTTTGAACCCCAAAAAACAAGGTGAAATTGGAATTTTTACACTTGCAATAGATTTTTCCTCAAATCAATGTCACTTTTTCCCTTTTCACCTGCAGTGTCTCGCCTTAACATCGTCGTAACATCGATTTCTCACTTTGTAGATTTATCTGGATGTAGTTTGAGTTTAGCAGATTGCCTGATTACTTAGTGCACTGTCATGTGTCCCCGCTCACGGATACATTTAGTGGAGCTTCGGTCCCAAACACAGCCCTGAGGAAGTGAGACATCGACTTTTTTTTGTAATTAGCGAGATCCAGCTGCTTCCATTGATCGTACTTTGTAATTGTTGCTGTGCTGAATGAAAAACATATCTAGAGCTGTGTTTGGTTCGAGCTGTCGGACAAAATCAGTGCGTCTCCTTCTCGAAAGATCTTTTCACTGCTGTAACTACAAGATTTGGTAAGAGCCAGGAGCAATCATTTTGTTCATAACCTTAACCCTGACCCTTTTTTAAACTGCTTCACTCTGATCAATGAAAAGGTTTTAGTTGCACAGTGGGTTTTTATTTCTTTCTTTCACAAATGTCTACTTCTACAATATCCTGAAAGATGACATTACACAACAACGCTCGGGGGTGAAAAGCGCAAAAATATTTGATCAGATATCGTTTAGATGGTAATGACGTTTTTGGGGTTGGAAACGCAACAAAGCAAAATCACCCTCCAGAGTGGAAATCTGAAAAACGCTCCACTCTCGCGTCACCGTGTGAGTATGTATTCTATGCTAAGAGGAGACACTGGAAATTTCAGGCTTTGGGCCACTTTGCTCTCTTAACATAGAATAATTCACCTGGAAACAAATAAATGATCTAATCTTTACACCAAGGAGTGTAATAATTGCACTGTTTCTCCATATAACCATATGGGAAATTGTAACTTCAATGACCATTTTCTTAAAATGCACACATTGTGGCACAGCTCCACTTCAGTAGTGGTGCCTCCTCGAAATGACCAGACTAGTCCATGGGGGTCTTTTCAACATTTATTTTGAGCTCAAAATGCAGATAAAGAATACACAAAAGGTCCCCTGTGACCATATGAAATATAATGTCAGGGAGATTTTTAGGATTAAGTAGTTGAAACAAAAAAGACTTGAAAGCTTACACGTCCCTGGGTGAATGTAGCGCTTAGCAGCAGGCCACCGTCTCAATGCTACACACACGTCTGTGTTCAATGAAAGGCTAGGCCTAGTTTAATGGAATACCATAGTAGCTTCTGGGGTCATGTGACAAGATTTTCTGTTTTTATACAATAATAAAATAGTATGAAAAGCAGTGTCATTTTCCGAATGAATGAAAAAATATTACAGTGAACCAGCAATACCAATAATAAAATGAGTGCACAGTGCTCTACAAATATGCGTGGCAACAGTAGCACCTACAAGCTCCAAACTTTCCAGTCTGAAGGTTTGTTCCAAGGGATTCTTCAATTATTTAATTCCCAACCTACAGTTTTGAAGTCTGAAAAACAAGGTCATTTTATTTTGTTTATTTTTTTTTTACAGATCTATTCACTAATGACTTGTTTATTCAAACATTAAACATCCAAACCATCTTCATCTGGTTATCCATTGCAGATGAAACTGCACCAGTCCCTTATGGCTCCTCGTGCAGGTGGGTGTCCACAGGAGGACGGCCTCACGCTTCTTCACCTCTGGGCGATAACAGTCCTTGATGGTCTCTCATCATAAGGGACTTCTGAACCGCTCTTGGTCTGACTCGTCACCTAGGACCTGTTTGCCATGAGAGACCCTGAGCATAATGCCCCAGACAACATATTCCTAGCTTCATTTGGGAGCTAAAGCCACGATAAGGTGGCGGTTCGAGGACCAACAAGACCAAATCCCCTCTAAACAAATCTTTGAAACTATAAATAAAATAAAACCACACACCCAAACTGGGCTGAATCCAATATTTTGATTTAATTGACAAAAATATAGGCAAGTTTAGCCATTTTTATGCATAAAATCCCTTTTTTTTTTTTATGAAAACATAAAATGACAAAAAACTTGCAATAGATTCCCCCCCTCATATTTATGTCAGTAATACACAGCCAAACTAATTGACATCATTCAATTCACATTGTTCCCCTACTGACCTTCAGTTAAGTTGAAACCTAGCCTACTTTAAAAGCTGGTTAATGCATAGTAGAAATAGGCCGTTGAGGAAGCTTGCACAGAGTGTGAACAATGAAAATGGATCAGACAAGCACATCTTATATACTGAATGCAGCTCCTTGTTGCCATTATTGTGGGTAGAACCTCTTTGTCTCTGCGGTCGTGTTGTTGCAGTCATGTCGACGGAGCGCATTGAGGCCAAGTGCTGAGGTTTCTGCTCTGCTTACCTGGATGTGTCGGCGCATTAGCGGAGTATTGTCAAAGCTCTGATTGTAACAATAACTGCTGGAAATGAGGTCAAATCACGGCGGAGTGCACGGAGAGGGTGAAGAGGCGCATTTAACAATAAGTAAACGGAATCGTCTTAGCGTTTGTTTAAAGAACTAAGAAGAAAGAAGTTGATTTATGTCGCAGTTCTCTGTGGTGAGCTTCTTCTGTAGCCGCACAGACCAGACTGCTCAAATTGTTCACACCATCACACTTTCGTTTATGTAACCAATGCAGTCTAAGCCAATAATGTTCAAATAAAAATAACATAGATGAGTGATAGATTTTCATAGTTGCTTTGCCTTGTCAACATGGATTAACAAAGCAGCCAAAGATGCAGCCCACACTATAAAATCCAATTATATCCATTACTTGATAACAGTAATCATAAGATAACTTATGTAAAGTAACTGCAAGGGATTTACCAAGTTGTTGTCCCACTAAGTAGAATTTGTGAGTATTGAGTACAAAAATGGGTTCCACAGTGTTCACTATCAATAAATCGTTGCACCTTTTTCATAAAAGAATGTAACACAAAGTGCCTTACAACCTAGAACAAATCCCTTTCCCTCATTTAACCCCCCAACCCCCATGAATATCTGCCCATACACACAAAGAGGCACATCACTCCTCGCACCCAACCCCTCAACTCCCACAAGCACCCACACACACCAATAATCATTCCCCTTAGCCCTCGACCAACCAATGTCCCATTAGGTCATGTTGGGGAAGAACAAGAATAGCCTGAAGCGTAACATGCAGCACCAAAGTAGACCTAGAGAGGAGTGCCTTGGTTCTTTGTTTTTCTCTTAAGTTTCTGTTCCCACGTTTCCCAAAAACAACTTTTGTGATACTAACTTCCTGAGCTTCTCTCATACCCCGTTCATGCAGGCTCTAGGCCAGGGATCTCCAACAAGTAGCTCGCCAGCCCTTTCCAAAGACTTTCTTCATTTCTACAAGTCACTAATAAGTCAAATGTTAGAATAATTTTCTTCTTGTTCTGCTCTTCAAACACTTAGGGCAATAGAGTAAAGTATAAAATGGCAACTACAGTTGTTTTCATATTCTGTGATGAGTTATTTTCTTGGCTGCAGGTGAACTTCCATAGTCACTCGTGTAGCTCTCTACCATTTTTGTTAGATTAAAGTAGCTCACGAGGTAAAAAAGGTTGGAGACCACTGTTCTAGGCTGACCTCTCCTCCCCCCTCTCACCTGTAGGTAAGGTAAAGGCAAGGCAAATGGCTTTATTTTTCATTATACAATTGAAGAGTTCATTTGCAAAAGCAGATATCTCCGTTTTGAATTCTTTGCTAAATTGTTCTAGATTTTGATCACCTTAGTCTACAGATGACACAAGTAAAACTAAAGTTGAATCAATTTGGTACAGAACAAGTAACTTGATATGTCTGATCCACTAATATAGGTCTGGTCATTTAAAAAAAAGCTACACAAAGGGAAAATCACAAGAAAATGTTGATTTTTGTAAATGGCACTTATCTGTTTTTGCAAATGAACTCTTCAATTGTACAACTAAATTAGATCAGATGAGGGAAGGTCCTGAGCCGCTGCTGTGGATCAACCTGACCAGCATGTTTTGGAGGTATAGGGGAAACCGGAGCGCCCGGTGGAAACCTACACAGACGCAGGGAGAACATGCAAACTCCACACAGAGAGGCCCTTCTAACCCAGGACCTTCTTGTTGTGAGGCAAGAGCAATAAATGATGATGCTGGAGATTGGTATAAGTCATATGTTACAGCGGCAGATTACAGCAAACTATAAATTCATTCATTCATTAATTTAGTAGTTCCAGTAGGAAAATGTCAGCAAAATCCTTTTTAGTATACCAACAATGTGCTAGTGACCATTATTAAAACTCTTCCAAGTAAGTCGTAGGCAAAGATTCTTCAGTCTTCATACTCTGTAGTTGAAGTGCAGGACATTTCACGAATGAACACGCCTACCATGGACAACTCCTGTGTACTAATGAACTAATTTCGCTAATTTGCTGTATATTGGATTTGTAGACACTAGTGGGGACTAGTGACTAATAGCAGAGAATATGTCCTGTGCATGTGTGAGACGAAACAATTAAACTAAATACTATGACATCCGTGGATAGAGCTGACTGAATTATTGCACGTGTTTTCAAAAGATATTTCCACTTACATTCGGCAATAGCAAATTAAATAAACTGTAGCATCTGTCTAATTAATTCCAATTTAGTTCGACAGGAGATTCGGATTCTACACACCGCGAAAGCTTCTAAAACAAACTTGCAGCGATTCCTTACTGGTTCATTTGTCCGAAGCTGTTCACACAAAGCACAAAACTTGGCCACTTCTGGAAGACAATTATCAGTTCGGTGCGAGTGCGGTGTAAACAAGTGCAGGTAAAAAGGCTCAAGTTGTGCTCTGTCTGAAAGGCTGAAGGTACAAATGAAACTGTTGTAGATATGAGGGGGGAAAAAAACCTGAACAGCAAGAGAAAAATGTTCTCCAGGTTTGGCTTTGCTACAAGGGCACTCTCCTGTTTTACTGTTAGCTCCCATAATTTATGTGCCTCAGTGCAATGGAGTTATTTGAAAGTAACCTTTGCCCGCTGGATGTTGTCACAGCGCAGACAAATAGGCTTAAATGAACTTATTCTCTCTGGTGGCACACAGGAGCTGGATATCCAAACACCGAATTTCATTTTCCCTTTACCTGCGACCCCCGCTGCATGTTAAAATGTGCCGCTGTTGTGTGAGCGGCTGATTAAAAAGCCATTGTGAAAAGAGGACATCTATTTCTCAGGGGCCAGGGCCAGCGCGGGCTCCTGGGCTGGGGGGCGGCGGCGGGTCCAAGGACAGCCGATGGCGCAGTGCCAGCCTCAGCAGTATGGAGTAATTAAGTGATATAGAGTAGTGTTGTTCATTGATGTTAGGAAGCAATGAGACTCTGATTCCAATGCATTAGAAAAAAACACATTTTCGCATCATCCCAGACTGGGACGCATAAGGTTTAACCTCTTAAGCCCTAACGTCCCCATTTTTGGGGACTTGCCACTTTTAGAGACAATCCTTGTTTATTTTTATCTTATGTAAAAATTGCCAACATTTTCAACGACAGAATGATGGATAGAGCCAGATTTTATTTTTATTTTGTGCTCACCTTGAAAGAAAAAAACAGCAACATGTTTTGAAATATTTTAACCTTTTAAGCCCTAACGTCCCCGTTTTTGGGGACTCGCCACTTTTAGAGACTCATTTTTAAAATGTGTTCACAAATTTTTTTTATTTTTTTTTCTCTTGGAAAAACTGAAAATTTTAAATTTCATTGAAATATTACAAATTTGATTTTTTTTTTGGCCAAAAAGTGCAAAATTATGACCTATTTATTACAATGGGATTCCGTCTAGACTATGATTTTCTTCAAAATGTTCACATCTACAGTATCCACATAGACATTTATATCATAAGAGAGCAATATGAACATTTGAGACACTTTACAATCTGTTAAAGCCTTCAGAGGATATGTACACCAAATTCAGAAAAAAACAGCCACGGGCTTAAGAGGTTTAAAAACTCTTTTGGACATCTTGGTATTTATACTGTATTAGGAGCTTGGTTGTCTGGGGCATTGTGCTCCTGGTCGGGTCTCCTATGGAACAGGTCCTAGGTGACGGGTCAGACCAAGAGCAGTTCAGAAGCCTCTTGTGATGAGACCATCAGGGCCGTCGCTCAGAGCTGAAGGAACGTCGTGGGGCCATCCTCCTGTGGACCCACCACCTGCAGGAGGAGCCATAAGGGACTGGTGCAGAGTGATCCCCGCTACCCGGCAACAGATGAGTGGAAGAAGATGGACGGTACTGATATTTTATATTTTGAATTCAGAAATAATATACAGTATGTGTAAAACAATAAGATTGTAAGGAATCATGCATTGGCAGCAGTAGGAAAGCCATGTTATAAAGCAGTTAAAACAAGCTTTCACTTTCAGCTAACAACGTGCTAGCAAATCATTGACACTAAGTTTGTGTGATGTATCTAGTAAAGTAAAAGACTGGAATCCAAGTACGATTTTCTCTCCAGCCAAGAAATAACATGACAAAACATCATGTGATCTTAAAGGTACATTACTTAACATTTCCAAATAGGCTATCCACCTTATTCTGCCCCGCCCACTTTTGTTGTGGGTGGGGCAGAGGCTACATGGCCCAGTGCATGATGGGAAACCGCACACTTGTCATCGGCACACGCACAGGTGATTGGACATGAGTCTGTTGTGATCAGAAACGTGGTCCTCGTCGTTCGGCTGGACCCTCCTCTCGCTACTC